>CM060731.1:87226546-87490714 GCA_030704615.1 Takakia lepidozioides | reverse complement strand
TCGAGCCACCATTCTTCCTGGCATGGAGGAACCCTGGGGCTGACTCCATGTACACTGACGATATTGTGAAGAGTGGCATCTGAACATTTGCGTGATTGCCCTTGGTATGTGGACCTTCCGCCCGGCTCGCTCGACCCATCCGAGTTTCAATTGAAGCTGGATGCTGAATTCCGACGAAACCGGGCTCCGCTGCCTCCGTTGGGTGCAAAAGAGGCAAAAGCGCTTGCGAACTCCAGGAAAGCGGCAGAGCTTGCTCAGGCAGGAATTCAGGAGAAATTGCATGAGAAGAGTAAAGGTCAAAGGAAAAGGACAAGGAAACAGGTGACTGCAGTAACACCCAAAAAGAAGAAAACCATCGGGGCATCGGAGGAGGCGCAGGAGGGGACCCAAGAGAGTGACTCCGACGCCGATTTTGTTCAAGGTCCTGCGACTGCTGTTGCTCCTACCCAGTCACCGGTCGTCCGGGTTCCCAAGTCAGTTGGAGTGGGACTGGCTCTGCCAAGAAGTTGGCATTTGAGGGCGAGCCTACACGGCGGTATTCGGCGGTGACGTTTACGCACAGGCCAAAGCTAGAACCTCCAACCATCATCCAATGCGTCAATGAGAGCTTCCTTGACGCTCTCGCTGCCAGGGCGAAGAAGGTGGCACACAACAAGTCTCTGGGGAGCAGAAGGGGAAAGCCAAGAAGAGGGCTGCCGGTACAGAGCCTAAAGACACCCCTGGTTTTGAAGCCATGATGGAATTCTTCACGGCTGTGAGCACGAATTGCAAGAGCACTCGGGGGGGGGGGTTGAGGTGGAGAGAGCTTGCGACATGATTCTCCTCGACATTCCAGATGGGGAGCTGCTGGAGGGCCTGGATGGTGTGCCCACCTGGAACAGGTTTACTGAGGACTACTGGAAAGCCGGGTTTGGGCTGGCGGGGATGCTTCTGGATGACGGTGGATGTGTGGTTGTCCTTGCCACGAGAGGGAAGACCACAGAGAATGCGGTGGCAAGGTGGACACCGAAAAGTGTCACCCGGTCCTCCTCAGAAAATGGTTCTGCATCAGTACGCAGGGGTTGCGAACAGAGGGCCAAAGTGTAAGTTATCAATCTATTGCATTCACTTCATATTGTGGTGTATGTTAAGTAGACCCTGGAATTGATCCCTTCTTTGTTGGATGTGCAGACATTGGTGTTTGAGGCATATTGCTTTGTGAAGAGAGGGTCTACGTTCAAATTCCGCAACGACGGTCGTCTGTTGATGCCGCTGTGGACCCTGTAACCTACGATGTCCTCTACAACTATGTGCCCCACTCTAGTATGCCGAAGGACACAAAGACAGGCAAACCGTGGCGGTACAGCCGGACCCGGAGCCCTGCTTTCATCCAAACCCTCATGGAGACGTGCTCGGATGTCCAAGGGCGGATTCTGGACCTCACATGCGGCACGGGTAAGCCTTCACGTGCTCAGTTTGTCCCCTGGCCCCATTGCAATTGCATGCCGCAAGCTATTAACCGCTGCCGCTTTGTTCCTCAGGTGCTTCAATGTGGGCAGGGACGTTGTCTGACAGGCATGTGTTCGCCTTCGAGCCAGATACTGCCCTCCACAACTCGCGAACTTGCAGCGGCTGAACGTCTGCCGAAAGAGGAAGAGGCATCCTCGGAGGATGAGGAAAAATTCGAGAAGGAGCAGGGGGAGGAAGTTGGGATCGAGGCCGAGGAGCCCCCGGTTTACGAGTGAGTGGTGGCATTGTAAGTTGCCTCCAAATTTTGTGAGGCACCTCCCTCCGCTCTCTTATTTCATTGAAAACCCTTTCTGGTTGTGCTGGTATTGACATTCTTCAAGTGGATTTGTTCTTACTGTAGGATGCCAAGTACTGCCGGAGGGACGTCTACACCGGAGTTCATGGGCAGGAGGAACGTGCCTTTTTTTGCCAGGGGGGATTTCATGCCTAGTCCAGAAAGGGAGTACATCCTTCCTACTTATGCTGCCCGGCTTGCTTCGGTGTCCATTAGGAGGTGTTCCGAACGTAGTCGTGTACAGCAGATTTTAGACGAGGCAAGCCTCAAGAAAATGAAGATGAGGGAGGAGGCAGCAGCTATTAGAGCCCGTCGGGCTCGTAGATTTGTGTTGGATTCTGCTGAGGAAAGTGGGGAGAAGACGCAGAAGATTCCCAGGAGGTGAGGTGGACAGTCCCCCAAGGAGAGGACGGGATTTTTGAGAGGCATAGTGGAACTGATGCATCACAGAGCTCGGAGGATGAGGGGGATGAGGGGGATGAGGAAGAAGGTGGGGCAAGTTCCTCGGAGGGTGTAGGAGAGTAGTGCCCATTCCGGCTATGACAGTTAGAACACACTTGTATAGACGTGGCTTGCCACAAAATTTGCAATAAAATGTTGCATTTCAAGTCCACTGGTGCCACATTCCAACTTCACATGACCCTATTTCCGTGCCTCCTAACCCTATTTCCGTGGACTCACAATGGTCTGCTCATGCTTTTTTTTTTTCCGCTCATGCTCATGCCGCTCATGAAATAGCAGCCCCCTCTGGAGTTAGAGGGACCTATCCACCAGCTAGGGGGGCGATTGTGGCAGACTACTTTATTGTGTATATATGTGTGGTGTGGTTTGGACAGCGATGTAGTTGTGTAGCGATATGTATGCGCACGACAGCTGTCAAGTTAAATAAGCACAGTGTGAAAACAACTAGAATAAAGCTAGTTATTTGTATTTAACACTTGGATTTAGGTCAAGTGTTAAATCAGGTGTCAAGTTTAGTTTGACACCTGAACGGCCTTATCTTCACGAGAGCGGCAGTCGCGTGGCTCATCTCTCTCGAGTTGAGCCTGCGCGACCGAGCTCCTGCATCGTTTAGGCCTGAGTGTGCTTATGATGGGAGTATAGGTTGTTGTGGGGTGGAGTCCCCATAGCTTGGGGTGCCCCTGGCTCGACTTCTATTCTAAAGAGTGATGGTTTTGGTTGTCATGTTTTGTGTCAACAGTGTGTTCTTAGCTTTTCTTATCATTGTGGCAGACTACTTTATTGTGCATATATATGTGGTGTGGTTTGGACAGCGATGTAGTTGTGTACCGATATGTATGCGCACGACACATCCGCTTCTGAATTACCTGCGTGAGGGAAATTTCGCGCGCCGCCCTACCTGCGCGGATCGAAATCCGGCGCCGGATTTCCATCCATCCGCCTCCGAATTACCTGCGTGAGGGAAATTTCGCGCGCCGCCCTACCTGCGCGGATGGAAATCCGGCGCCGGATTTCCATCCATCCGCTTCCGAATTACCTGCGTGAGGGAAATTTCGCGCGCCGCCCTACCTGCGCGGATGGAAATCTGGCGCCGTACGTATGTCTGTCCCTTGCTTAAGTGCAACAAGATGGAAGGTCTGGACGCTGGAAAGTAGGTGCACACTTACATTATCCAAAGTAGATGCACGCCAAATATTTTTCTACTCAACACCCTTGTCTCCATGTATGTTAAGTGCGGGAGCATCATGGATGCTCACCAAGTGTTCAACAGAATGCCTCAACGATCTTTGATCACGTGGAATATAATGTCGGCAGGAGTTACCAAGCATGGGTGTGGTAGGAATGCTTTGGAGACCTATGAGCAACTGCTGGCGAAGGGGTGAAGCCCAGCCACATCACGTTTGTTTGTGTTTGAAATGCGTGTGCAAGCTTGGGAGCTCTGGAAAAGGGGAAAGAGGTCCATGGTGACATCATCAAAGCTGAATTTGTACCTGCAGATGTCATTCTGAACACTGCCCTGGTGGAAATGTATGCCAAATGTGGGTGCAGCAAACCTGATGCAAAGGGAGAGTCCGACACCGACAATATGGCTGAACGAGATGTGGTGTTTTGGAGTGCCATGATTGCAAGGTATGGGATTAAGGCTTTGGAAACCTAAGAGCAAATGATGTGGGAAGGGATGAAGCCAAACCAGGTCATGCTCATTTGTGTTTATAATATGCATATGTGAGCTTAGCAGCCCTGGGAATGGTCAAACAGGTTCATGGTGACATTATCAAAGCTGGAATTGTACCAGATGTCATTCTGAACATTCCCCTGGTGTACATCTATGCTCACCAAGTGTTCAACAGAATCCCTCAATGATCTTTGATCACGTGGAATATAATGTTGGCAGGATTTACCAAGCATGGGTTGGTAGGAATGCTTTGGAGACCTATGAGCAAATGCTACGAATGTTTTGCAAATAGAACCTCACTATGCTCCATTCCACATCAAATCCAGGTCTGAAAACGCCTGTCATTGCCTTATCAGGTTGTCTTCTTTTAAAAAAACCAGGCCTCCTCTTCCTTAGAGCTTAACAGCCACTGACGCCTTTACCCTTACACCATCAATCCTCTTTTAAGGCCAAAAAAGTACCTAGTCTAAAAATCCACAGGCAAAGCTGTCCAAGATTCAAGACAGGGTAAGATTCACATTCTGTGCTGCACGAGACAAGGCTGCCAGGCCGAAATGCTCCATCAACGACAACAAAACATAAGTCAAAAGCAAGCATCATCATGTCAAACCGGGAGCAAGCGGGCCGAAATCGGGGCTGCAGGTAGCAACAGTATGTTCATTTTGCTCACATCCTTATCTGCAAGCTCAAGAGAATTCAAAGCAAGTAGGGATCCTCACCTGGTCCCATCACAAGCCCCCACAAAAACCAATGGGTTAGTGAGGATTGTGGAACGCCAGGTGAATCACAGACCCCTACACTTGTCATCGATGTCAACTAAGAACCTCCAAAGCAAGAGAGAAAAACATGAAGTAAAAGGAACCCTAATCACCAAAAGCACCTTGAGCGATTGGGGAAGGTAACTATGCGCCATCGCCACCAGCAAGCCACCTCTAACACAGCTAAGGAGAAGCAAAGCATACAAATGCTAGGCTTAAGAAGGGAGAGAGAGATATATACTTCCCCACACAAGCGCCGCTGCGAAACATAAAAGCCAGAGGAGGGAAAGAGACGATGCACTGATATGTACATTCATAAAACAAGCTTCCAGACCAGTGTAAGGTGTACCATCTTTGGTTCTTAATAACTCTGGTTTAATTTCCACTACATTGAGTGGGTAAACCCACCATGGGTTTAGGCTATTTTTGTCCGTAGAAGGATCAAGAAATAGCTTAGCATCACCAACATTCAACCAACAGATGTCATTAATGTACCGGAAGGCTGATTTGAATTTAGCCATAAGCTGGAACTGTCCTAGAGCAGCAAAACAGAGGATGAATCTCAGTTCATAGGACAAGAAGTCAATGTTACACCATAGAGGAGAACAGGAAAAACCCATGGGTATGCCAGAAACTTGCTGCCAAACTCGATCCCCCAAAGCAACAAAGCAATGAGTCATCAACCACTTGTGGAGCCCAAGCAATCTAGCTTCGGAGAGCTCAATCCACGTACTAGTTTTAGGCGAGGAAGGTCCCCACCTACATTTCCCGAAGGTGTCTTTCCTGGCTGGAATCCATAGTGAGTGGTTGGATCGAGGGTGGGCAATGTGGTATTGCCGGAAGGCAATCTGAACCACGTATTCGATGGCGGCACCCAAATTATCTTCACCTGTCAAAGGTATGTTTTCGTAACATTGAGTGATGTCAGCGACAAACACGTCATGGATCTTTGCAGGTAGATTCAGAGTAAAATTAGAGATGTTGTCTATTATCCAGTACATGGAAGTGGACACTTTGAAAAAATTCTCATAAGTATCAAGCCGTGCCTTGACCCATTCCTTTACCAAAGGCAATAGGTCCATGGTGGCACGTGTCAATAGACAGGCAAGTTCGCTGAAAATACAATTGTGGGCATTGGTAATCCAGCGGTACTTCTTTTTGTGTAGTTTGTAAATTCCCATCATGTAGGGGAGGTTACATGCCACTGCTGGTATTTCAGGTAGCAACTTCGGTAGATCTTCAGAAATGCTTAACAAGACAGAATCAGTTGAAAGCCATACCTCATTTTCATAACAGGGTTTGAAATCCTTACCCATCAGTCGGTGGTATGCTTGAGTTCTTATATGCTTCACACACATAAAACATACATTGTTGTTAGCCTTGTCAAGTCCAGACATGTACAGGTGAGAAAGAAGCCATGCTAGTTCATCCCGTGCTTCTTGCACTAAAAAATTTCTTTCATGTTGATTGAAACGGCCGTTACGTCTGCTAGCTTTTTGTTTCAGTCTGTCCCAGCATGACTTTTGCAGCCAAAAGCTGTAAGGTGCTAATGCCATGTCTTGCAAATAGAACCTCACTGTGCTCCATTCCACATCAAATCCAGGTCTGAAAACGCCTGTCATTGCCTTATCAGGCTGTCTTCTTTTTAAAAAAACCAGGCCTCCTTTTCCTTAGAGCCTAACAGCCACTGACGCCTTTACCCTTACACCATCAATCCTCTTTTAAGGCCAAAAAAGTACCTAGTCTAAAAATCCACAGGCAAAGCTGTCAAAGATTCAAGACAGGGTAAGATTCACATGTTGTGCTGCACGAGACAGGGCTGCCAGGCCGAAATGCTCCATCAACGGCAGCAAAACATAAGTCAAAAGCAAGCATCATCATGTCAAACCGGGAGCAAGCGGGCCGAAATCGGGGCTGCAGGTAGCAACAATATGTTCCTTTTGCTCACATCCTTATCTGCAAGCTCAAGAGAATTCAAAGCAAGTAGGGATCCTCACCTGGTCCCATCACAAGCCCCCACAAAAACCAATGGGTTAGTGAGGATTGTGGAACCCCAGGTGAATCACAGACCCCTACACTTGTCATCGATGTCAACTAAGAACCTCCAAAGCAAGAGAGAAAAACATGAAGTAAAAGGAACCCTAATCACCAAAAGCACCTTGAGCGATTGGGGAAGGTAACTGTGCGCTATCGCCACCAGCAAGCCACCTCCAACACAGCTAAGGAGAAGCGAAGCATACAAATGCTAGGTTTAAGAAGGGAGAGAGAGATATATACTTCCCCACACAAGCGCCGCTGCGAAACATAAAAGCCAAAGGAGGGAAAGAGACGATGCCATCACAACGGGGTCTCTAAAATACTAGACACTAAAATACCTCTTAAAAGGGTCTATAATTTTTCATTCCTCTTTTATTGACTTTCATCTATACCAAATGAGTCACCAGAGAATAAGGAATTACCTCTGTAGGGGTTGTGACACTGGCATCCTATCTATAATTTTTGCATCCATGCCGGATGAAAAATACCAGGATATTAATTCGTTTTATTCCTCCTTTATGCCTTTTTTTCCGTACTGGATGAGGCTTTTCTTAGGGGATGATGAATTACCTGTTAGGATGAGAAACCGCTGCCTTGGATGATGTGTACTGCTTTTTCATCCTGCTGATGGACCTTCTCCAAATAGATGAACCTATTAACTTTTTTCATCTGAACCGGATGAAAAATGCAGCTTATGATGGCCCTGGTGAATTGTTTAATTACCCTTAATTATGGCTAATTAAGGAGTGAAACCCTAACCCCTACCCTAAAGTATGACGCACCTTCCGAAGGGAGCGTAACTTATGGTGTCACTTCACCACAAGGGCTACTGCCTTCCAGCTGAAAGGTGGACACCTTCATGACACACCAGACCGTGGTTTGAACCCACAACCACATCCAACGTGGTACGTGCCCATTACCACTGGGCTACATGCTGGTTGTCACCCCTACCCTATAATCTACTGTTTAAACCTAGCTAATGGATGACATCCGTCGGGTTTTCGAGATAAAGGGTGTTGATTATTCGAATTCATCCTCCACGGATGAAAAATCGGGCTTTGCCCTAGGGTGTCTCTCCTGCCGTCAGTAGCACTCCTCGTGCTTTTGAGCTCGCGGGCTGAGAGTTATGGCGTCTGAGCTCTGCTGCTACCCTGTATGCTGCTTCGTGCCCATGCTGGACGAGCTCCTGGGGATGCGCAATGGCGGCGTCTTGTCTCTTCTCACAGGTGGGAGACCCCGCTGTGATGGTCTAGCTATGCCTACTTATTCATCCACCCAGTGTCGACCAACTGTCGAGTCCGTTCATCCGCCCGTCATCCATGATCATCAACTAGGTGTGCTCCTTTTCCATCCATCAGCGCCCCTTTCATTCCTGCTTCATCCGTGAGGTGTATTGGCTTCCTCCCAACACTCCGACACTTAGCTTGAAAATCGCAGCTCAAAATCGCGGGACTCAGCGTTGCCCTACAGGCCTGGGCTTTTGGCTCAGCCTTGAGACTTTCAAAGTTGGTAAATAGAGGTACATGCACAATTCCCTTGATAGATTTGAAGAGAGCGTCTCTTTAGTGAGAGAACCCCGGATAGTGTATCAGAAAATGAGTACTGTCTTCAGATTGCCCACACAATGGGCAATTGCACTCTCCCTTTCCTCTCTGCTTCTATTTGTTGTTCAAAGGTAGGCTTCCTGCCCTGAGTTTAAATTTCAGTCTAGTGCCGAGAGTGGGTAGACCCTTGAGGTCATCCAAGATATCCTCCCCATGTCACTGACTGGAAACAAGTTCAGGGAAGTTTTCTGCCTAACTTCATTTTCATCAGACAATCTCATGGCAACAGACATGGCTTTGGACACTACAGCCTCTAAGTCAGATTTATCGACCCATATTGCAGATCCGTACTCCAAGGCAGGTCTAATAATGCGACAAAGCATGGTTTTCTTAACCTCAGAGTTGACCCCTCTGCAGAAAAAGTTAAAAAGAGAGAGGGAGAGGGAGAGAGAGAGAAGATATTCATGTCATGTCAAGACATGGACAAGACCAACTAGGGTCATTGTCTATTAAAGACATAAACAGCCCATGACAGGGCACCATCTAACATTTCCAGTCTTGTCATAGCATACCAAGTGACGCCACCTATTCAGGCATGATAAAACAGGGTGGGAGGGCGGAGTATGTTCATAATCAGATTCATGTCATGTACCCAAGTGACCCTCTTGCACAATATAAGTCAGATTGCAGCCTCAGATTATATCATCCATAGTTATCCATAAGATATGCACCATGCAAGATATCATGGGCATATAAGAACTTCTTGCCACATTACAGATCCAAAGATATGTATACACAGGTACCTTGAAGTGATCCAAGACAAGCATTATGCAAGGTAGGTAAGAACAACCTGCCCTACAACACATTCAGGGAATGTTCACACATGCAACTGGAAGGACCAGCCTGCAATTAATTACACTTTGGGCATGCCACCAAGTAAACTTCTTGGGCATGGCAAGCCATATTGCAGCTTCACATTTGGCCAAATGTAAGTACCCCAAGGCGTGCATTGTGCAAGGCCTTCTGGGTAGGTAAGAACAGCATGTCATTGTACAGATTCAGGACCTGCAATGGGCAGGCAGAGGCCACCAACAAACTACTATGCATTATCTTGGCTAAGATAGTCAATGTGAACAGGACAGACTGGCTTTACTTCCAGTGGAATTCTTATTACCTACCATGAGAACTGAATACAGGACTCTTGCTGGACCAGCCAGCGATAAATCAGACTCCAAACATGCAACCAAGTGATCACTTTAGGCATGACAAGACTAACTACAACTTCATTCTACATCATGTACAGTTGCCCCAAGATATGCATCATGTAAGGCATTTTGGCATGGAAGAAAGGCCTGCCCTGTCACAGCAACCAGATATGGACACACATACAATTTGAGTGCCCAAGATCAAGCCCATTTGGCCAAGATAAATCATACAATGCAGGTGGCTGTTCATATGGAAAAATAATGTAACTAATCACTGGCCAGAGTCCTTTAGAGCTTACCATCACTGTTTCCCAGGAGGCTAATGCCATGTTTTGCAAATAGAACCTCACTATGCTCCATTCCACATCAAATCCAGGTCTGAAAACGGCCTGTCATTGCCTTATCAGGCAGTCTTCTTTTAAAAAAACCATGCCTCCTCTTCCTTAGAGCCTAACAGCCACTGACGCCTTTACCCTTACACCATCAATCCTCTTTTAAGGCCAAAAAAGTACCTAGTCTAAAAATCCACAGGCAAAGTTGTCAAAGATTCAAGACTGGGTAAGATTCACATGATGTGCTGCACGAGACAGGGCTGCCAGGCCGAAATGCTCCATCAACGGCAGCAAAACATAAGTCAAAAGCAAGCATCATCATGTCAAACCGAGAGCAAGCGGGCCAAAATCGGGGCTGCAGGTAGCAACAGTATGTTCATTTTGCTCACATCCTTATCTGCAAGCTCAAGAGAATTCAAAGCAAGTAGGGATCCTCACCTGGTCCCATCACAAGCCCCCACAAAAACCAATGGGTTAGTGAGGATTGTGGAACCCCAGGTGAATCACAGACCCCTACACTTGTCATCGATGTCAACTAAGAACCTCCAAAGCAAGAGAGAAAAACATGAAGTAAAAGGAACCCTAATCACCAAAAGCACCTTGAGCGATTGGGGAAGGTAACTGTGCGCCATCGCCACCAGCAAGCCACCTCCAGCATAGCTAAGGAGAAGCGAAGCATACAAATGCTAGGTTTAAGAAGGGAGAGAGAGAGATATACTTCCCCACACAAGCGCCGTTGCGAAACATAAAAGCCATAGGAGGGAAAGAGACGATGCCATCACAACGGGGTCGCCCGCCTGTGAGAAGAGACAAGACGCCGCCGTTGCGCATCCCCAGGAGCTCGTCCGGCATGGGCACGAAGCACCAAACAGGGTAGCAGCAGAGCTCAGATGCCATAACTCTCAACCCGCGAGCTCAGAAGCACGAGGAGTGCTGCTGACGGCGGGAGAGACACCCTAGGGCAAAGCCCGATTTTTCATCCGCGGAGGATGAATTCGAATAATCAACACCCTTTATCTCAAAAACCCGATGGATGTCATCCATTAGCTAGGTTTAAACAGTAGATTATAGGGTAGGGGTTAGGGTTTCACTCCCTAATTAGCCATGTTAGGTTTGAACTTTATCCAGGAATCAATGCTGTAATCAGCAGCTTAGAGGAGGGATCATGTAGTTATGCAGGAAACAGTGAGAATGACAGCAAGAATGAGAAAATAGAGGTTATCGAGACTCAAGTGACAGAAAAAAGGATGGACCGACACTATAGAAGGACTGAGGGCACTACACTGATTAGTGGCAGTATTAGCAGGGCTAAAGAAGGGACAAGTAGCAAAGAAGAGTACAAAGAAGTGGTTCTCTAGCAATTGCCACTCTATAGTTCAGAACAGTGCCGACACATTAATGCCAGGGGTGTTCATCAAAACTAAGCCAAACATAGACGGGGAGAGGGGCAACAAACCTTTACTGTGTGTCTTCTGCCAGGAGAGCAAGAGACATCATCTCAGGTCAATGGTGCCCACACACGGCTGCATGATGAAAGGAAAGGTAGAGTCAGTAGTTAGGAGAGTGAGTGACAGCGAGAATGATGCGAGGATTCAAGAAGGAAATAGAAAAAACAAGCATCATTTCAGTGACAAAGAAATCTGATGGTTATCACAAAGGGAGGCGACAAACGAAGGAAACAAGAAGTAGATGGTACTCTGTTTTTGTGGCATCAATATTGGTGTGGATGAGTAACACCGTACGGATGATGGTGGTATGCTTCAAATACCTGTGGCGTAGTTCTGCACAGTGCATGAAAGGGGTGAGTACAACAAGGAGGAAAGAAGCCACACTCTAGCTTCAAGATGAGTTGGAGAGGAGAAACAAAAGCACGATGTGAATGAAGCAGAAAGTGATAAGGAAGGGAGGCAAGAAGGTCAAGACAAATGTGGAGCTAAGGAGGAGAGTAGCAGCACAAGCATGGACTGCCCAACAGCTAAAAGAAGAAACCAGGTATGAAGAGTATCATATCATGAAGGAGGAGCTTCCCTTTATCGGAATGATGGAGGTCAAATCTGGATTGAGTAAGCAGAAAGAAACTCAGCCAGTGAAAGCCACAAAGGAAACAAGTTTGCCTCAACTGGTGTAAACTCCCATATACTTCATCCTCAATTTTGCTTGTCCTGAACCTGTTTTCGGAATGTTGTACTAAGGCCATTCCAGGTTAGTAAATGATTATTAGGAAACCTTGCATACCATTCACTTGCTTTCTTGATAAGTGAACAAGGAAACAGTCTCAATTTGGCATCATCGCCATTCTCATTGTTCACTATACACATGTGCTCAAATTGGCTGATGTGTATATCAGGATCCCCTTTTCCTCTGTGGCCCTACACCCTGCCCTCTGACAGGTGCTGGTCCTTGAGGACCTGCTGTTGAAGTAGTGGAATTCCCAAGTGATCCAAGTGCTCCACTTGATCCAGGTCCAACAGGTTGGGATGTCCTGGTTGTAGGGGGGCTGCTATTTCATGAGCGGCATGGGCATGAGCGGAAAAAAAAAAAGCATGAGCAAACCATTGTGAGTCCACGGAAATAGGGTTAGGAGGCACGGAAATAGGGTCATGTGAAGTTGGAATGTGGCACCAGTGGACTTGAAATGCAACATTTTATTGCAAATTTTGTGGCAAGCCACGTCTATACAAGTGTGTTCTAACCGTCATAGCCGGAATGGGCACTACTCTCCTACACCCTCCGAGGAACTTGCCCCACCTTCTTCCTCATCCCCCTCATCCTCCGAGCTCTGTGATGCATCAGTTCCACTATGCCTCTCAAAAATCCCGTCCTCTCCTTGGGGGACTGTCCACCTCACCTCGTGGGAATCTTCTGCGTCTTCTCCCCCACTTTCCTCAGCAGAATCCAAGACAAATCTACGAGCCCGACGGGCTCTAATAGCTGCTGCCTCCTCCCTCATCTTCATTTTCTTGAGGCTTGCCTCGTCTAAAATCTGTTGTACACGACTACGTTCGGAACACCTCCTAATGGACACCGAAGCAAGCCGGGCAGCATAAGTAGGAAGGATGTACTCCCTTTCTGGACTAGGCATGAAATCCCCCCTGGCAAAAAAAGGCACGTTCCTCCTGCCCATGATTCCGGTGTAGACGTCCCTCCGGCAGTACTTGGCATCCTATAGTAAGAACAAATCCACTTCAAGAATGTCAATACCAGCACAACCAGAAAGGGTTTTCAATGAAATAAGAGAGCGGAGGGAGGTGCCTCACGAAATCTGGAGGCAACTTACAATGCCACCACTCACTCGTAAACCGGGGGCTCCTCGGCCTCGATCCCAACTTCCTCCCCCTGCTCCTTCTCGGATTTTTCCTCATCCTCCGAGGATGCCTCTTCCTCTTTTGGCAGACGTTCAGCCGCTGCAAGTTCCGAGTTGTGGAGGGCAGTATCTGGCTCGAAGGCGAACACATGCCTGTCGGACAACGTCCCTGCCCACATTGAAGCACCTGAGGAACAAAGCGGGCGGTTAATAGCTTGCGGCATGCAATTGCAATCGGGCCAGGGGACAAACTGAGCACGTGAAGGCTTACCCGTGCCACATGTGAGGTCCAGAATCCGCCCTTGGACATCCGAGCACGTCTCCATGAGGGTTTGGATGAAAGCAGGGCTCCGGGTCCGGCTGTACCGCCACAGTTTGCCTGTCTTTGTGTCCTTCGGCATACTGGAGTGGGGCACATAGTTGTAGAGGACATCGTAGGTTACAGGGTCCACAGCGGCATCAACAAGACGACCGTCGTTGCGGAATTTGAACGTAGACCCTCTCTTCACAAAGCAATATGCCTCAAACACCAATGTCTGCACATCCAACAAAGAAGGGATCAACTCCAGGGTCTACTTAACATACACCACAATATGAAGTGAATGCAATAGATTGATAACTTACACTTTGGCCCTCTGTTCGCAACCCCTGTGTACTGATGCAGAACCATTTTCTGAGGAGGACTGGGGTGACACTTTTCGGTGTCCACCTTGCCACCGCATTCTCTGTGGTCTTCCCTCTTGTGGCAAGGACAACCACACATCCACCGTCATCCAGAAGCATCCCCGCCAGCCCAAACCCGGCTTTCCAGTAGTCCTCAGTAAACCTGTTCCAGGTGGGCACACCATCCAGGCCCTCCAGCAGCTCCCCATCTGGAATGTCGAGGAGAATCATGTTGCAAGCTCTCTCCACCTCAACCCCCCCCCCCGAGTGCTCTTGCAATTCGTGCTCACAACCGTGAAGAATTCCATCATGGCTTCAAAACCAGGGGTGTCTTTAGGCTCTGTAACGCCAGCCCTCTTCTTGGCTTTCCCCTTCTGCTCCGCCAGAGACTTGCTGTGTGCCACCTTCTTCGCCTTGGCAGCGAGAGCGTCAAGGAAGCTCTCATTGACACATTGGATGATGGTTGGAGGTTCTAGCTTTGGCCTGTGCGTAAACGTCACCGCCGAATACCGCCGTGTAGGCTCGCCCTCAAATGCCAACTTCTTGGCGGAGCCAGTCCCACTCCGAACTGACTTGGGAACCCGGACGACCGGTGACTGGGTAGGAGCAACAGCAGTCGCAGGACCTTGAACAAAGTCGTCGTCCGAGTCACTCTCTTGGGTCCCCTCCTGCGCCTCCTCTGATGCCCCGATGGTTTTCTTCTTTTTGGGTGTTACTGCACTCACCTGTTTCCTTGTCCTTTTCCTTTGGCCTTTACTCTTCTCATGCAATTTCTCCTGAATTCCTGCCTGAGCAAGCTCTGCCGCTTTCCTGGAGTTCGCAAGCGCTTTTGCCTCTTTTGCACCCAACGGAGGCAGCGGAGCCCGGTTTCGTCGGAATTCAGCATCCAGCTTCAATTGAAACTCGGATGGGTCGAGCGAGCCGGGCGGAAGGTCCACATACCAAGGGCAATCACACAAATGTTCCAGATGCCACTCCTTCACAATATCGTCTATGTACATGGAGTCAGCCCCAGGGTTCCTCCATGCCAGGAAGAATGGTGGCTCGAAAGACAGATGACCTTTCTCCAAAAGGGAGAACTTGCAGTACCTGCATTCATGAAAAACACAATGAGGTCCCTGAAATGCATATTCGGCACCATTTTCCCAGGTTGGGGCGGATGTGAGTGGGCCTAGAAATGGAAAAATGGCGTCGAATTTCGGTTTTCGGTGATTGCCACCCTAAGGACTTAGCCATCTTGGGAGCCCTGAACTGGAAATTCGGCGCCATTTTTCCCGGTTTGGCCCGAAGATGGCCAAGTCCTAGAACTGCAATAGGGCCTAGAACTGGAAAAATGGCGCCGAATTTCCAGTTCAGGGCCAGCCACCCTAGGGACTTTGCCCGAAAATGGCTAAGTCCCTGAACGGCAATAGGGCCTAGAACTGGAAAATGGCGCCGAATTTCCAGTTCAGGGCCAGCCACCCTAGGGACTTAGCCCGAAAATGGCTACGTCCCTGAACGGCAATAGGGCCTAGAACTGGAAAATGGCGCCGAATTTCCAGTTTGGGGTCAGCCAGTCTAGGGACTTAGCCCGAAAATGGCTAAGTCCCTGAAACGGCAATAGGGCCTAGAACTGGAAAATGCCGCCGAATTTCCACTTCAGGGCCAGCCACCCTAGGGACTTAGCCCGAAAATGGCTAAGTCCCTGCCGGATTTCCATCCGCGCAGATAGGGCGGCGCGCGAAATTTCTCTCACGCAGGTAATTCCGAAGCGGATGGATGGAAATCCGGCGCCAGATTTCCATCCGCGCAGGTAGGGCGGCGCGCGAAATTTCCCTCACGCAGGTAATTCCAAAGCGGATGGATGGAAATCCGGCGCCGGATTTCCATCCGCGCAGGTAGGGCGGCGCGCAAAATTTCCCTCACGTAGGTAATTCGGAGGCGGATGGATGGAAATCCGGCGCCGGATTTCCATCCGCAAGGTTGGTCGGAGAGCGGATGGATGGAGATCCGGCGCCGAATTTCCATCCTGCAGGTAATTCGAATCGCTGGCGTATGGATATTCGGCACCGAATTTTCATTCGCCAGGTATTTCGAAGCGCTGAATTACCTTCCTGCAGGTAATTCTGAGCGTGTCCGATTGATTTTTCGGAGAAAAACAAACCTAACTGTTTGTTTTGTGGCTGAAGTGCACTTGTAGACACGTTTTTCTTGGAATCCTTGACTGCTAGAGGCAAATCGGAACAGCCTCGGACGGAAATTTGGCGCCGTTTTTCCATTCTGGGAGGTTTTTACGACTTCCTTTGAGGGGGCCCCGATGGAAATTCGGCGCCGAATTTCCATCCGGGGGATGGTCTCTTTCGGAGAGGTGCCGGCCTCTCCGCCGCTCTGTTGGATATTCGGTGCCGAATTTCCGTCCGGGGGTTGAAATATGATGGCCAGGTGCCGGCCTCTCCCCCCTCCCCGACTGCATTGGAACGGCCCCGGATGGAAATTCGGCGCCGAATCTCCATATAGGGGATGCTCTCTGTCGAACACGTGTCGGCCTCTACGCCCGAGGCGACTTCATCCGGGCGTCCCCTATTGGATATTCGGTGCCGAATTTCCGTCCGGGGGTTGAAATGTGACGGCCAGGTGCCGGCCTCTCCCCCCTCCCCGACTGCATTAGAACGGCCCCGGATGGAAATTCGGCGCCGTTTTTCCATCTGGGAGGTTTTTATGTCGGCCAGTTTTCGGTCTGACCCCCCGACACGACTTCCTTTGGGGGGGCCCGGATGGAAATTCGGCGCCGAATCTCCATATAGGGGATGCTCTCTGTCGAACACGTGCCGGCCTCTACGCCCGAGGCGACTTCATCCGGGCGTCCCCTGTTGGATATTCGATGCCAAATTTCCGTCCGAGGGTTGAAATGTGACGGCCAGGTGCCGGCCTCTCCCCCCTCCCCGACTGCATCCGAAAGGCCCCGGATGGAAATTCGGCGCTGTTTTTCCATCTGGGGATGTTTTTATGCCGGCCAGTTTTCGGCCTGACCCCCCGACACGACTTCCTTTGGGGGGGCCCGCTACGTGAGAGGGCAGCGGATGATGCTGCAGCATGGTATGAGAGGAATTTGCATTCCGAAGACTCTGCTTCTGAGGTAGATTCGATGAGTGACGATACTGAGCCTCAGAGGGAATCATCTCAGAGGGAGTCATCTGCCTCCGATAGTGAAGATGGATCCGATGATGCTCCCGAAAATGCGTATGATCCGTTTACGTTCACAGAGGATGATGCTTATATCCAGCCGACCTTTGATGACCTTCTTGAAGAAGTACGTATCGCAGATGAAGGTGAAGCTGCAATTGTGTCATCCCTAGAACATGGTCCTCAAAATGAAGTTGGGGTCGACTCTCGCCCCCCCACTACACGCTGAAGCCACCGGTAGTGCCCCAATGAAGCTTAAGGGTGATGAACTTCCAGGACCGAGCGACGTACGCAACCCTGTTCATAAAAATGATGGTGTCGAACCCATTGTACAGTCGAGGGACGGGATCATGCCTCACCGATACGACTAGCTCCACCACAATGTCAAAACCGATCCAGCTCCCTATCAACACATCGGGCATTAAGGAGCAACATAGTTGATCTGTTTTCCACACGCACGCATCATTCTGCTACATTGGACCGCGCGGAAGTTTAAGCCTCGGATGATGACAACTTGTCACTACAATTCTACCTTAACCGACTTGTTGCGCAGCAGACCCGTGGTTCCTCACATGCCGGACCATCTAATGCCGGTCCATCTCGGGCAGACCCCCCTCCGGTACCTCCTTCGAGACCACCTTCGATTGCGTCCCAAGTCCATAAACGACAGAGAACATTCCAACCTTTTGTAGGCGATCGGCCCACAAACAGGCCAGATACCGTGGATGGTATTCAATACCGGAGTGGGAGTCGACCTCAGAGAGAACTAAATGTGGTTTGAGGTCGCTTGCAGATTCAAAGGCCTGGACATATGAGGTCGGATAGAGAAGACGATTCCAACACTGATCATGGCAATGGTGGTGAAGTCCAGGGTGACTCGGATTTTCAGCCCATCGGAACATTAGGATTAGGATCTTCTTCGTCCCGCCGTCGAAGCAGTAGAAGAAATTGAAGCAAAACAGCTGTAGGCATGCATCAGCACATTTTAGTGGACATGTTTACATTTCTTTAGTGAAGTAATACAAGTGTGATCATTGTCACTATGAGTATTTGTATTGTTGTTGTGTATGTGTTGGAAAATAAAAGATGTTGTCCATGTGTATACCAGCCAAAATGTCGGCCAAAGGCACCGTCATTTACTCATGTTTGTGTTTGGTGATTTGCTTAAGCAATAAAGAACAATTGTGTCAATGCTTCCAACTCTGCATTCATTTTTATTTTAATGCAGCAATCGACATCACTGGCGGTCGCATTTATTTTTTATTCTTTGTAAATGCAGCGAACGCGATGTAGTAGCGGTCCTCTTTTGTTTTTTCGTAAATTCAGCGACCACCAGAACTGGCGGTCGCTCGTAATATATTTTATGAAAATGGAGCGACCGCCATTACTGGCGGTCGCTTTTGTTTTAGGGTTTACGGTAAAAAAAAAATTAATTTCTATTTTTTCTGAAAATCCAACGACCGCCATTAGTGGCGGTCGGTTGTTTTTTTAATTTTGGAAAATGGATCGACCGCCATATTATGTGATCGTTTTTTTGGGATTTTTAAATGAAGCGACCGCCAAGGTGGCGGTCGCTTCTATGAGGTGTGCCCTGCGCATGGAGCGAGGAGTGAGGCGGGGGGGGATATAAGCTCCGACTCATTCTCCCATCACTTCCATTACTGGCGGTCGCTCGAAGTTTTTTTTTTTTTGTAAATGCAGCGACCACCATTACTAGCGGTCGCTTTTATTTTATTTTTTTGCGAAATGGAGCGACCGCCAAGGTGGCAGTCGCTTCTACGAGGTGTGCCCTGCGTCTGGAGCGAGGAGTGAGGCGCGGGGGGGGGCATATAAGCTCCGACTCATTCTCACTTCCATTACTGGCGGTCGCTTGAAGTTTTTTTTTTTTGGTAAATGTAGTGACCGCCATTACTGGCGGTCGCTGTAATTGTTCTTCTTAAAAATGCAACGACCGCAATTACTGGCGGTCGCTTTTATTTTATTTTATTACGAAATGGAGCGACTACCATTTGTGGCGGTCCCTTGTTTTTGTTTTTTAAATGGAGCGACCGCCAAGGTGGCGGTCGTTTCTACGAGGTCTGCCCTGCGCGTGGAGCGAGGAATGTGGCGGGGGGGGGGGGGGGGGGGGGCATAGAAGCTCCGAATCATTCTCCCCTCACTTCCATTACTGGCGGTCGCTTGAAGTTTTTTTTTAAAGAAAATGCAGTGACCGCCATTGCTGGCGGTCGCTGTAATTGTTATTTTTTAAAATGCAGCGACCGCCATTACTAGCAGTCGCTTTTATTTTTATTTTTTTGGAAATGGAGCGACCGCCATTAGTGGCGGTCGTTTTTTTTTGTTTTTTAAATGGAACGACCGCGAAGGTGCCGGTCGCTTCTACGAGGTGTGCCATGCGCGTGGAGTGAGGAATGAGGCGGGGGGAGGATATATTTTTAGGGCATGCAGCGACCGCCATTACTGGCGGTCGCTTTTATTTTAATTATTTTGGAAATGAAGCGACCGCCATTACTTGTAGTCGTTTTTTTGTTTTTTGGAGGAAAAAGGAGCGATCGCCATTGCGGGCGGTCGCCGCAATTGTTTTTTTTTTGTAAATGCAGCGACCGCCATTACTGGTGGTCGATTTTATTAAAATTTTGTTGGAAATGGAACGACCGCCATTAATGGCGGTCGCTGTAATTAATTTAGTTTTATAAATGACGATTTTATTTCAATTTCTTTCGAAATGAAGCGACCGCCATTACTGGCGGTCGCTTTAATTCTTAATGGCACTGTAAATGTAGCGACTGCCAATGCTGGCGGTCGCTTATTTATTTTTATTTTCGGAAAATGGAGCGACCGCAAGTGGGCGGTCGCTTCTAGAAGGTTTGCCCTGCGCGTGGCCCGAGGAATGAAGGGGGGGGGGGGGGGGGCATATAAGCCAAGGGAGGCTCATTCTCCCCTCATTTCTTCTCCACACAACTTCTGTGTGCGTGGCATTTCATTATTCCACGACACGTAGTCACGTGGAGAAGGAGGCCATTGGTTGGATGGGGGGGTATTTTTTGCCACGATTTCTGTGAGGTCGTTGCAGAATGCTCCCATAGGCCCTCTTCTGGCTTCCATGATCATTTTATTCTACAAAATTAGTTTTTTGGAACTATTCTGACACCTTACGCAAAGTCATTTAGGATGAAGGGTTTAGAGTTACGTCTTATTAGTAAATCTCGTTTAGTGTTGCTCCGATTGTTGCAGAATGGCAGAGGACCAGGACGATGAGCGTCATGGAAGAGATGACCCTAATGAACATGGACCGCCCCCTAAGAAAATCAAAGGGTCAAGGCAAGACTTGAATTGGGAAGTATATGGTGACCCTAACATACTAGCAGAAGAGGACTGGGAGGATGTTCCGGAAGAAGCCGATGGTGAGATGCAAAAAATTCGTGAAGTGGTACCACATCAATCGATTGTGGCCTTTAGATAGGCATGACGTGCAAACCCGAAACAATTACGCAGAGTCCAGGTCTTGCACGAACTTGCATTTCTAGCATAAGGCGAATGAGGTGCATTGCACATTGTGGGGTCAACCTCTCTTAAAGGGCCAAATCCCGTACACCTTGGCAGCCATGTTGTACGTGAAGGTCATACTCTTGCGTCCAGTGAATTGACAAACTGCTAGTAGGAGGAACGCAAGGATGCTATACAATTTGGAGTACATCCCGGACACGTTTGGAATACAACCGGCTGCAACGTTAGAGGAACAACTGGCGGAAAGAGACCAGCGAATCAGGACCCTACAAGACCGACTAGACTGACAAACACTGCGCATAGCCGAGTTGGAAGCTAGATTGCAAGACTGCCTTCAAACAATGAAGACATTGTTGTCCACAATGAGGATCGAATAAACGTGGACGTGGAGTTTGCGATGCCCGATCGCAGTATTGACCTCATCATTCACGAAATTACGGACGTCCTTGACCCTGTGGCCGATGAAACCATGGTTGAGGAACAACGAATTGCGGATGAGAGAAGAAGGAAATGAAAAGAACCGGTACTGAAAACCGGGGAATGCTCGAGGGTCGCCATTCAATCCGAGATGAATCCGATATCAGATGTCAACCGCGTTACAAAGGAGCGGGACATTGTCATGGCAACTGCATGGCGCTTGTCCAAAACATTGGAGATTCAGGCATGGGTCCCATTGAATGGCGATTGGGAGAATTGGGTACAATGGGCGACCCATTTGGCCTCCAGAGAAGCACGGGTAGAGCGGGCACTGTCAGGCTTGCAACGTGTTGCACGCATGTCGAACCGTAATGTGGATAGCATTTATGCCAACATGCAAAGGTATAACGATCTCCGCATTGAGCACAAAATTTCGGGGTCAAACAGAAGCATAAACTGGGAATTGGAGATAGAGGAAAAGTGAGACACCACAACAAAGATAACCAACTACATCAAACCGGCCCAGAGGGAGGAGATACCATGACGCGTTTTGCCGTCATGGATATCAGATGACATAGTTTGTTCGATGTGCAGGAATCCATACGGCCCAGAGGGATGTCATGTACTTGGATCATGTGGACATATGTTTCATCTCACATGTCTTATCCAGTAAGCCTTGCGGATGAGCGTTTGCCCAGAATGCCGTACACCAATCCATCGCCGTTTCAATGAGCTGATTGGCTTGGAGGATCGGATGCCCATAGGTTTTGAATACAATCGACACAACCTCCCATTGGATGGGCTACCATTCATATTTCTGAATTGTGTGCATTGGGGCAAGAACTTGGTATGGGATGCAGACAGAGAGATGCATGACATACATGCTGAAAACCCGACATACATCAAAGATCCCCAGTATTTATGGGTCACATCTGACTGGGAGATAACCATACGTGCGGGAGGCATTCCCGATTGGTGGGAGAGAGAGCAATTTTGCCGCAATCTGGGAGGGCATTGGAGTCAGAGAAGGTCCAGGTTTATCCGGCTCCCACAGGTTCCATGGGTGTCGGAGGAGAACGAATTGTATAACCGAGAACCGATTGGGAGACATTTGTTGTTGTCTGAACTGGAAGATGCTATAATATGTCAACGCTGAATGAATGAGGCGTACGAGGTGGCTTATCGTCGAAACGACACAATGATTAGGAACAGGGCCCGCGAGAACAGTTGGAAAGTTTCAAAAGTAGCATCAAGGCAGTTGTAGAGCAATGGAGGCGACTATGGACAGACCGTTATCATCGTGTTTCGGGGGCTATATTGCCGAATGTGGACGGCCTCGTTGCCGATTTGCATGGAGTCCGAGCACTTGTTGTCGATCCACCTCCGCCACGTCGTGAGAGTGAAGAAGAAAGTTAACCTTCGCTGCGAAGTAGGTGGATGTAGGCCAGAATTGATCACATGTCATTGGGCCCCTCATTGACCACGAGATCACGGTCGCAAACAAACCCTATTGGCAGTGCAAATCAGGCCACAACCTCACATTCCTTCCTCGGACAGTGACGACTAGGCTTTTAATGTCTGGCAGCATAGTACATAGACAATGTGCATTCTTGTTGTACCTTGAATATTGTTGGAAAACACAGTGATAAGATTCCGCCAATTTTGTATATCACCAATTTTGTTAATACACAATGCATATGTGCGGTACCTGCCAATTTCAATTGCATGAGCAACATTTTCTTCACATTTACACTCGTGTGATGGGGAAGAAGTGATTCACCCTGTAAACAAATTTACAATGGTGTCATATTTGGTCATGACGTGTATGTGGGTATCTGCAATGAACTCCGAAAGCTGGAAAACAAAGAAAATTGATGTTAACTAATAAATTATAACAAGTTACGAATGGTCGTCTTCCAAACAAATTTCGCCTGATCCCTGCGTATTTCATAATCATTTCGCAAAATCTATGATCTTTCTATGTATGACGACCATACCTACAAAGTTCTCGAAGCACAAAATAATTTTGATTGATCTCATATTATACTGGGACCTATCAGAGGGTACATTGAACACACTGGCCAAGTCTCAAAGCGAACGAAAATCATTTGGATGGGCAACCATCCGTTGGCCCATTGAACGAATTTCGATTGATCTCATATTACTCTAGGGCACTTACATGGTACATTGAACATACTAGCCAAGTCTCAAAGCGAACCAAAATCATTTCAATGGCCAACCATCCGTTGAGCCATCGAATGAATTTCGATTGATCTCATATTAGTCCGGGACCTGTGAGAGGGTGTCTTGAACGTACTGGCAAAGTTTGGAAGCAAACAAAAATGATTTGGATGGGCAACCATCCGTTCACCCGTTGAATGTATTCCGTTGGATCTGCTATTACTTTGGGACTTGTTGGACTGCGTTTCGCGTGCTCATGATTTTTTTTTCATTCTGTTTTTTAATGGGGCGTGTAATGACTCCATATGCAACGTGTGTGCCAGATTTGGGAACGAACAAAATTCATTTGGACTCAAAACCACAGTTTTATTCCCTGTTTTGCACTCCAAACTTGATTTGTATTCTACTTCTTGCACTCTTCATAGATAGTTCTGCAATAGTGAGCGAAGAGAACATTTTTTTTTGGGATATTTTTTATTGGTCCAAATTTTGCGGGGGAGTAGCGGTGGGATGCTTGAAGCCGCAGAACAAAATTGAGCCAAAAACAAAATCGATACGTGCCAGAAACCCCCAATGAAATGCTGTGCAAACCTATTTATTGGCTTAAAATTCAATTAAATTCAATTAAATTCTGGAATGGCTTGAGGGGTGAGCGCGTCGATGGAGAGGCAAATGATTTATTCGTCTGTTGTGTCTCTGCACATGTGTGCACACATGTTCAAGCACACGCGGGCAAAAGAGGGGCTTCAACCACATCCGTTCAATGGGTGCAATAGCCGTGCACGCATTGCAGGATTTGTTTTTTCGCAATGAACAAAAACCAGATGACAAGTGAACGCCTCATTGGCCCATCGAATGAATTACAATTGATGTCATATTACACTGGGACCTATCAGATGGTACATTGAACACACTGGTCAAGTCTCAAAGCGAACGAAAATCATTGGATGAGCAACCATCTGTTGGCCCATTGAACGAATTTCGATTGATCTCATATTACTCTGGGGCCTCTTACATGGTACATTGAAGATATTGGCCAAGTCTCAAAGCGAACCAAAATCATTTCGATGGCCAACCATCCGTTGAGCCATCGAATGAATTTCGATTGATCTCATATTAGTCCGGGACTTGATACATGGTATGTTGAACAAAGTAGCAAAGATTGAAAACAAACGAAAATCATTTGGATGGGCAACCATTCAATCGCCCATTGAATGAATGGGGTTTTGTCTTTGATTAGACCGGGACCTGTTACATGGTATGCCTTTTGAAGCTTTTTTTGTAGTGTCTCCTGCTTCGTAATGCGGTGCTTCTCCATGTCCACTTTATCCAATATGTCGATGTTCTCCACCTGGAACAAAATCACATATGTGTGCAGAAATCCTTAAATAAGCAAATGACCATCTCCACTTTTATAAGCCTCATCCGTAGCTTCCAATTTTGATGGTCATTTGGTTTTTTAAGTATTTATATACGCATGTGTGGATATGTTCCAGATGGAGAATATCAACATTGGAAAAATAAGAGTTGGAGAAGCACCTCATTACGAAGCAAGAGACATTACAGAAGACCTCAGCATGTTGAACATCTGGATGAAGAACCTTGCCCATCGTCGCTTCAAACGCTTCTGAAATGATCACATGTTTGTTGGTGGAAGCTGATCTCGTAGGCCACATTGATTTCGTACCCATCGAAGACTCCCGTAGGCCACATGGAGCGGTTCATGTGATACATTTTCACAAATGCGATGTGATACATTTATGAAATGGTATCACATCAATCGTTTAATGTGGCCAATGCACCTCTTCCGCACCATGACACCATCAGTTGCGCTCCTGCAGCAGTACCGGTCCCCCGAGTAAATAAAGTTCCGTTGTAAATAATAAATTGCATATGCTCAAACCTCATAGATGTCATTTCAACAAAACCGGCCGTGTACTGTGTCACTGTTTGTATGATCCAATGTTCCAACGTTTCTGAAGGTTCTGAGAAAAACGATGTATTGGTTCCGTAGGAGTTAGACAACTTACGTTCCATATCTCATTCTCATGCGCGACACTACCATGTGAGGCATGAGTCAATAAGTAACAAATGTATATGCGACCTCGGGACGTTCCAGCAAAGCATTTGCTGGACCTTGTATCGAACGTTCGGACTTCGAAGGTCGCATGTGCACATGTTACTTACAGACTCATGCCTCACATGGTAGTGTCGCACATTCGAATGAGATGTGGGACGTTAGTTGTTTAACTCATACAGAATTAATACATCGTTTTCTCAGAACCCTATCAGCCATGTTAGAACATTACAAATATAAACAGTGAGACAATACACAAACCATTTATGTTGCGATAACAGGTGTCAGGGTCGAACATATACAATGTAGCATTTACAACTAGACTTTATTTATTACATGCACGATCAAAATTGAGTTCTGTCTTCATAAAAGAACCATTGTACTGCCACAAATCTCATATCTACGAGACTATGGTCTACTCCGTCCTATATACGTCTTTCGGTTCAGGCCAATTGAATGGCTTGCCCATGAACCTAAGTACTACATGGGCTAATGTGACTATCTCATTCTTGTTGTTGTCGTACAACCTTTGTAGCATTGAATGCCAACAACCTCCCGAAAATTGGTCCTCGAACATACTTTGATCATAATGAGCGCCGCCATTTATTCATACCGTTATCTTCCCAACGGCAAAGGCCTCCGACGTCATGTCCTGGGGGCAGGGGCGTGGCATTCGCATTGAAAACCGATGCAATATCTTTTTCCACCCACCATCTTTTCGCGAGTTCCCGGTCCAGCTTGTCTTGGTTTTCAAACTGGTACGACGAGGTTTTGCGTATGCCCAATGGGGTGGCTAAGCCCCAATCACATACCCCAATCTTGATCTCATCGGGGCACTGGTGTGCATCATGGATGCTGTCCACAAGAACGACTCCCTATACAACGACTTGTCCCCCGACAACATCTTGTCGCACTTTCCGGAAATATCGTATTTCTGGAACTCTGTTTTTGTTCCCATTTGTTCCAAAATCACCCTATTGTCCGAATCGTTGCCCCATTTTCTGTCAAGGTTCATCATGTCACGTATTGTCCCCCCATTCCACCAGCGAGTGTAACCCTCTACCTCACGTGTATTCACAGCAAAATATGAGATAACACCTGGATGCTGGAACTTCACTGCCAAACACTCATCATTATGTTGACGGACCTTAGCATACCCTCCTTCTTTGTAAGGGCCAATCTCTACCACCTTCGCACTAGATTTCACGTAATAAAGACCAGTTGTGCCTCCCCCGCCCGATGACCCCGCCTTCCAAGGGACAACCCTAGTCCGGCGATGTGAATTCTGACTTGCTGAGCAAGCCCAATACTCAACACGCCGCATTAACTCAGCTTCGGCGGAGGGCACTCGACCCTCGGTTGTTCTACCCTTCCATGTCTTCATTAGCTGCCTCAATTTCCACGTGGCGTCTTTCGCCCTGCTTTGGATCCACCGATTGAACTTCGGCTTGTCCCTGTCCGCCGTCCACTTAACCCCCGCCAAAGCGTTCGTCATTTTCCTCTCCATATTCTGCTAGAAAGTCTGAAACCCCTCCCATCCATGCCTGACATAAGCACTCTCTAGCCTCATCATGTCCCTACCCTTGAAATAATCCACTACCACTTCTTTCACCCTATCCAAGGCATTTGGTCTCGGGTAGTCTGGCTTGTTGACCTGGCTATCCCGCTCGTGGGCATGTTTTTTCTTTCTCCGACCCCCAAACGACCCCGCCCCAGAACTTGAATTCACAACCCCCGACATTGTATAAACTTTTGCCCACTACATGGGACAAAACCTCAGAAAATGGCAATGGACGCGTGTGGATGGCGTCTTCGTAGTTTCTGCGAAAAAACAGGCTGCTGGAGATCCGAAAACGGCAAAATGGTGATACGATGATTGAACCGTGAACAAGGGTGTGGGACTGACCAATAGAAAACCAACAAAAAAAAGAAATCACATTTGCACCTCCCGTTGGCAGTGCCAAGCAATGAAGTCCGAAAGGACTACAGGATGCCAAAGAACCGCACCACGAGAGGGGCAAAAGTGATCAGAAAAGGAGGGGGGAATGGTTTATATAGGCGCCCACCAGCCCCCCATGCTTGTTTTGTAGATTACAATGTTTTGGCCACTTGCAAGTTTTGCGGTTATGTGGTTTGAATTATGCTTGCTTTTAAAGCAAACATAATTCTGACACTTCCAAGTTTTGCATTGGCTTGCTCTGAATTATGTTTGGTTTAAAGCAAGCATAATTCTGACCACTTCCAAGTTTTGCATTGGTTGGCTTGCACTTCGAAGTTCTGAGTTTATCTGTTTTGGGCACTTCCGAGTCCACTATATCTCGTGTGAAGTGTAGCATTTTCCCCTCTTCTGCAAGCATTTCACTTCACTTTGCATCCATGGTAATAGGGCCCATGGTCTTCCACGGTTATAGGCTTTGCTTCTTCTTTCTGCTCACGCTTAATCAAATCTGCTTACGCATTATGTGCAAAGCGTGAGCCTGCTCATGGCATAACTTCTTTCGTCTCCTCTGTGGCTAACAAGATCATTGGGAGGAAACTAATCGTCTGCGGTAGAGCTGTTAATGATTGGACCAATGAGATTGAACTCAAGATAGCTGAGAGACAAGTCCTCTATAAAGAGTGCTGCAATTTGAAAACCAACAAAGAATTGTGGGCGAGGTACTATCAGATCCGTAAAGATATCAATTAGCTTGTAAGGTCTCAGAAGAAATTATACTGGGACAAGTTATTTAGTGAAATAAACTCAAACCACCATGGTGGTAATGACAAGAGATTCTGGTTGGCCCTTCAACGTTTGTACAAGCCGAAAAGCTGTCAGCAAGTACAAGCGCTGAAGACTACTAAGGGTGCAGTGGTGACTTCATTGGTTGACATTGTCAAAACCTTTGAAACTCACTACAGTATCCTTGACTGAGCTTCTAGGTCTAACAATGAGGGGTCCTCTGATGAATGGAAGGACAGTTGGAAAAACTGTTCCTATGGTTCAAAACAGCCCTGATGAACTGGAGTATATTTCAAAGGCTTACAACGCTCCCATTAGTTCTTCTGAGATTGTGGAAGCAATTGAACATTTAAATGTATATAAAGCAGGTGGACCTGATGGCATAGTCAACGAGCTTATCAAGCACGGTGACGATCCCATGACAGAGGCCCTAGTTCTCCTCTTTAACCTTATCTGGAAGACTGAAATGATCCCCTTTCGCTAGCAACAAGGGGTCGTTGTCAATCTATACAAGAAGGGTGACAAAGAAGAACCGGGGAACTACCGTGGCATCACGCTCCTCAATGCTGTTGGCAAGATATTTGCAAACTTATAAGTACTCGTCTCGAGGTTGATATGGAATCTAGAGGTTGTTTCCACAAAGGCCAAGCTGGCTTTCGGTGTAACAGGGGCTGTGTCAATCATATCTTCACTCTACGCCAGATTATCCAGGGAAGGAAAAAAGAAGGGAAACCCACTTATGTTTTTTTCTTGGATGTCAAAAAGGCTTATGACACAGTGTGGAGAGATGGTCTATGGCTCTGCCTTTGGTCTTGTGGGATTTAGGGAAAGATGTGGAAAGTTGTCCATAACTTGTATGCTCACACCAAAAGTTGTGTCACTGTTAATGGACAAAAGTCCAACTTCTTTGACATAGACCAAGGTGTAGTTCAAGGATGTACCCTCTCCCCTCTGCTCTTCAATGTGTTCATCAATCAACTCCTCGAGGATGTGGAAAGTGAGGGATTCGGCTTAAGGGTGGGTGATACCACCATATCAGCCCTTATGTTTGCGGATGACTTTGCAGGCATAGGGGAGACTCCTTCCAATCTCCAGGAGTCGATTGATTGTGCGAAGAGATACTTTGATCTTTGGGGGCTAGAGGCCAACGTGCAGTGGTGGCATTCAACGACAGAGGAGAGGGAGGAAGTGATCTCAAGTGGCAGTGGGGTAGCCGAGAGATTCCTGTCCTCCCTTCCTACACTTACTTGGGCGTTGAGTTTTCCTCCAACTGTAATTGGGATGCACTTATTCGGAAAGTTGTTCAAACTGGCAAGGGCAAAGCGTTAGGTCTCACTAAAATTTTCCACTGCAGAGGGGTCAACTCTGAGGTTAACCCCTAAAGGACGAGCCCGTTTTTGGTAGGCCCATTCCAAAACGGAACATGCCCTCATGTTTGAATGCATATCTGACATTTGACAAACATCCAGGGGGATGAACCGTATGAAAGTAATCCTACCTACTTCAGGAACCTACTGTAAAAATTTCAGTTGATTTCACCGTGTCTTTATGAAGATTATAACAAAAATGCAAGTTGTAAATGTTTACTGTGCTCTAGTTTTGAAATGAAAAAATGGTTTGACTAAGCAATTGGCCTGGCAAAATGAATTTTCATTGATACAGCATACTCACATTCTAATTGCCTACCATGTATAGCACCTTGGGCCAAAATTCCCAGAACCGAATTCCAAAACCACATGAGGGAAAATAGGTGGGTCAAAAAGACCATCCATTACAATTGACCCCAAATCTGCCTCATAAGTGTCCAAATTTTCATCACAATGTGAATTTCTCTGGTCATATTGTTCCTTGCATGGAAACTCACTACCATAAAAAATTTGGAAGCATTCTAACCTATCTACATGCAAAATGAATTTTCATGGTATAGGCCACCCATATCCTGCCACGTCGGCAGGTCAAAGCTGCTGGAGGGTCCTGAATTGGGTACCCTTGCACACTAAAAATATTACTAACTGCAATGCTTTTATTATTTTAGGGTGCCATAAAGAACTTTCATTCAGAAAGTTTTTTCATCCGAGGTCATCCGGCAAATCGATTTCTGATTTCTGACACGACCCGAAACGGGTCGCATCGCCCATTAGGGGTTAAGAGAACCATGCTTTGTCGCGTTATTAGACCTGCCTTGGAGTACGTATCTGCAATATGGGTTGATAACTCCAACCAGGCTAAGTCTTTAGAATCCATTCAAGTGGGGGTGCATAAGGAGTGCTCAGCATGCTCCAAAACAGCCAATGTGGCTGTTCAGGGTAAGTTTGGCATCCCGTCCTTAAGCTCCCGACGAGATGAATTCAAGGTCAAATGGTGAGGTCAACTGCAACATATGTCCAACACCAGATATCCTAAGTTAATTGACTCTATATCTTGGAAACAAGACCGCCCTGTTTATGACACAGTGTCGAGAGATGGCCTATGGTTCCGCCTCTCATCTTGTGGGATCAAGGGAAAGATGTGGAGAGTTGTCCACAACTTGTATGCTCACACCAAAAGCTATTTCACTGTTAACGGACGGAAGTCCAACTTCTTTGACATAGACCAAGGTGTAGCTCAAGGATGTACTCTCTCCCCTCTGCTCTTCAATGTTTTCATCAATCAACTCCTCGAGGATGTGGAAAGTGAGGGATTTGGGTTAAGGGTGGGTGATACCACCACACCAGCCCTTATGTTTATGGATGACTTCTCAAGCATAGAGGAGACTCCAACCAATCTCCAAGAGTTGATTGATTGCGCGAAGAGATACTTTGATCTTTGGGGGCTAGAGGCTAATGTCAGCAAATGTGCAATGGTAGCATTCAACGACAGAGGAGAGGGAGGAAGTGATCTTAAGTGGCAGTGGGGTAGCCAAGAGATTCCGGTCCTCCCTTCCTACACTTACCTGGGCGTTGAGTTCTCCTCCAATTGTAATTGGGATGCACATATCCGGAAAGTTGTTCAAACTGGCAAGAGCAAAGCTCTGGGGCTCACTAAATATTTCCACTGCAGAGGGGTCAACTCTGAGGTTAAGAAAACCATGCCCAACACCAGATATCCTAAGTTAATCGACTCTATATCTTGGAAACAGGACCGCCCTGTCAAACAGGCTAAGTCCTGGCAGAAGAGAGTAGAAGACCTGGACCTGGATCCGCAAGTCTTGACCCTGCTGGATAAATCTGACTTAGAGGCTGTAGTGTCCTCAGCCATGTCTGTTGCCATGAGATTGTCTGATAAAAATGAAGTTCGGCAGAAAACTTCCCTGAACTTGTTTCCAGTCTGTGACACGGGGGAGGACATCTTGGATGACCTCAAGGGTCTACCCACACTAGGCACTAGACTGAAATTTAAACTCAGGGCAGGAAGCCTACCTTTGAACAGCAAACAGAAGCAGAGAGGAAAGGGAGAGTGCAATTGCCCGTTGTGTGGGCAATCTGAAGACAGTATTCATTTTCTGATACACTGTCCGGGGTTCTCTCACCAAAGAGACGCTCTCTTCAAATCTATTAAGGGAATTGTGCCTGTACCCCTGTTTACCAACTTTGAAAGTCTCGAGGCTGAGCCAAAAGCCCAGGCCCTCCTGAGGCCTAGTTTTTGGGCAAATCACACACAGCAGATTGATGCTTGTGTGAAGGGATTTCTAGAGGATATCTGGAAAACCCGGATTAATTCTTTATATGGAGGTAAGTCTTACTACCAACGTCAGCCCCTGACAGAGGTAGGTTCTGTCCCTTTTGTTCCCGCTCAAACTGGGCGCGGGGTCAATGGCCACAAGGCTACGGCAAACAACGTCTTATGAGTACAATCTCTCTCAGCCACGAGGCTACACAAGCAAAAGAATATAAACTTTGTTAGTCCCTGCCTCATCCCATCCACCTTGTCATCTTGCAAGTGCAAACAATAGCACGAACACAACAATATCAGCCCAATGGTCCTTCTGTTTGCTCTTCAAAAGACCATGGACAACCAGTTTTCCAAAGTGTTGGCATGGCAGTCAAATCTGGTTGCTCTTCGACACACGCCCTCCTGGACAAGTGATTGGAACTTGAAAAGATCTGCAAGCTTCACTCTTACCAGATGTGAGAGCACCACAAACAACACAGTACCATTCTCTTAATCCTTGGTGTGCCAAAACATCACTGCAGCTTGCCGGCAACTTGTTCTCACTCAGGCATTCGCACCTAACACCTGCAAACATGCTCACTTCTACACAGCGGAAACACTTTACCGCTCCTTCTATATTCCATACACAGGTGCAGGGCTTACAGCAGAGGCCGTTTGAGAAGCACGGGCTATTTTGGTTGCTGCTCTAAAAAGCCTCTAATCTTACTTACTACTCTCAACTGTCCTGGATCCTCACTGACAATGCAAGGTTTATCTACAATACATTTTGGAATTTGTAAATTTCGACAAACAGCCTGAGCTAAGGTTATGCTTGCAACCACGGCACCGGGGCCTGATAATATCCTACAACAGCCAGTAAAGCCCCGAAAGGGCTTCCATAAGCGAGCAGCAGCTAATCTTGAAGAGTTTCATCTTCAGGGATGGTCAGGGATGACGGAATGTAAGGGACAAATCCTCGCCCGCCAAACCTAGGCCTCATATAAGAGTCGTCAAACTTCCGCCATAGATTGTGTATGTGCGATGTTGGAGCAGACAACAGCATGCTTAAGGAGCTTCGCCGTGGCATTCCATTCACGTGGTTCCCATTGCTCTGTTGGTCAGTATCCAAAAGGAGAGGGACATGGAAATCAGAGCCAAATGAGAAGTCTTTTGGAGAGCCAGGTTCAGATATGTCGCTGACATATGATCTCAGGTGTACAGGGAGTAGCCACCCAATGAGGGGCTTTGTTGCCATCCCAAACACCTGGAAAGGGAAGTTCATGTCAGCCACACTCAAACAAAGTCATTGGACGTAGGGAAGAGCATGCGATGAAGCATACAGGGAAAATCTGTACCATTGCCTGTAATACACATACTAAAAAGTACCAAGTCATAAAAGAGGGTCACACTTGGTGCTTACCACTGTACTGAAGAGGACAACACCAATGGTAGTGGTGATGGCTGAGGCATGCTCCGGATTCATGGTATCGCCAGAAATTGTAAACTGTGAGAAGCAACAAACATTGTAAATTGCACCTACCATAACCTTCTGGATCATACCCATCTGTCTGCACACAAAAAACAGAAGGAGGCAGGACCATGACGATGACTAAGGGCAACAACAGAGAGAGAAGAGGGAGAAAGAACAAAGGAGATTTAATCCATCCTCGGGAGGCCCAAAAGGTAGCTTGTTATGTCTAGATGTCTCATGCTGGAGGGGCTTTTCTTGGTCTCTGCAGCCTTTCCATCTCTTCTCATTTCTGGTCAAGTTGCACTTTAGAAAGGTGGTGTGGTGGACCACCCTCCCATCCTGTGTCTGAACTTGCTAGGGTGTTTTCCCCCTTCCTCGTAAAAAGAAAGAAAGGAAAGAAAGAGACTTACTAATACATTTTATTAGCTGTTGTCAAGAAAGCATTACGCCATAGAGTATTCAGCCCAAACTCAGACCCAAGGCGGGTTGAAGCTTATGGCTTTTTCTGGAAGTCTCAACCCTCTCAAAACCAAGCAATAACAGAGTCATGTTACTGGTTTCAAGACGGTCTCTCATTCAGAATATACCCATTACAAACCACCAAGAAAGGTGTGCTATCCACATTATCATGCCGTAAGTTCGCTTTCCCCATCTGTTTAACTAATTCAGCAGCAGCCTATTCCTAAATTAAAATTTACACCAGTGCCAAGTGATGGAAGGCCATTTAATTGAATCTTAGCTTTGCGCATGTTCATCCCAGCCTGTGAAGAAGCTTATGCTGGGGCCCTCTCAGTTTTGAGCAGAAGTCCTATCCCACCTCACTTATTTTGGCCCCATCCAGATCTCTTCGACTATCTCTATTAAGTTAGCTAGAGAAAGATGATCCGTGTCTGCATGAAGTATACCTGGTTGAATGCCAAAGCTATGGATACAGCTCCACGCATCAATCCAGCCCACCAAATGATGATCTGCCAACAGATTTCATCTTTCTTGGTCATATACTCGAGAAGAACTACATGTAAGGTATTGATATACAGACATCCTTCCAATTCCAAAAATACCACAAAGGTTTCACCCAGCCCTCTGATTTCAGTACTTCCCATGGTGTTAAGACATATCTTTTATCTTACTCGCATAGCCTATGACTGAGAGGCCTGCCAACCTCTTATCTACACAAAGATTGTTATTGAAGAGGAGGAAGAGGAAGACTCCTGCTGAAGCAGACGTAACTAATGGTGTCACTTCACACCAAAGGGCTACTGCCTTCCGTTTGGAAAGTGGACTGTTACTGAAGACATTATTTGTACATGTTACGATAGGTTACTTGCCTTTTCGCAGAATCATGTGGTTGCCCAATGAGATAGGCTTAACCCATCTGGTGCATGTGTGGAACTAATGAGGCAACATGGCAAAGCTACTCCAGTTTTTTGCTGCTTCCATCCCTCCAGCCCCAAATTTATAACCCAAGAACTTTAAAGCTTCCTTGAACGATGAGGCAATAGTGGTACCTGCTGGCGGCTCCTGATTTTTGTGTTGGAACTCTTCCTCATGTAGTTAGAGAGAGCCGATAGTGGGAACACAAATGCTGCCCGACCCACCAGGATCAAAACCAGCAGAGTACCAAAGAGCCCAAAGGATTGGGCCACACTGCAAACATGCAGTCAGCCGAAAGTAGTTGGTAGTTAGTGATTGTAGAGAAGAAAAGAAAATCAAGAAAGGGGATTTACAACATCCGCACATGAGAATGTACTGTTTGCTGAGCCTGGCCAAAGACCCCATGCCCAGTTTGAGCAGAACAAGAGGGAACAGACACTACCTTCTGAGGGTCTCTTTCCAGTAGTGGGACTTATCTTGGTATAAATAATAAGTTCTGGCTTTCCAGATTTTCTCTAGAAAGCCTTCACACAAGCAATTAGAACCCAACAGGGCCAGGGATTTAGGCTCAGCCTTGAGATTTTGAAGTTGATGAACAGGTGCAGGGACATCCATACTAGAGAGAGAGAGAGAATGTACTCAGAAGACGTTGTTTGCCGTCGCCTTGTGGCCATTGACCCCACGCTCAGTTTGAGCAGAACACAAAGGGACAGAAACTACCTTTGTCAGGGGTTGACGCCGGTAGTAACCTTGGAACAGACAATTAATCCGAGTTTTCCAGATATCCTCTAGAAATCTCTTCACACAAGCATCAATCTGCTGGGTGTGGTTTGCACAATAACTAGGCCCCAAAGGGGCCTGGGCTTTTGGCTCAGCCTCAGACTTTCAAAGTTGGTAAACAGGGGTTCAGGCACAAGTCCCTTGATGGATTTCAAGAGGGCAACTCTCTTGTGAGAGTACCCAAGACAATGAATCAGAAAATGAATATTGTCTTCAGGTTGCCCACACAACAGGCAATTGCAATCCCCCTTTCCTCTCTGCATCTGATTGCTGTTCAAAGGTAGGCTTCCTGCCCTGAGTTTAGATTTCAGTCTAGAGCCGAGGGTGGGTAAACCCTTGAGGTCATCCATGATGGCCTCTCCCATGTCACAGACTGGAAACAAGTTCAGGGAAGTTTTCTGCCTAACTTCATTTCATCAGACAATTTCCTGGCAACAGACATGTCTTTGGACACTACAGTTATCCAGCAGGGTCAAGACTTGCGGGCTTAGTTTCAGATCCTTGAGAATCTCTTCTACTCTCTTTCCGCCAGGACTTAGCCTGTTAGACAGGGCGATCCTGCTTCCAAGATATAGAGTCGATTAACTTAGGATATCTGATATTAGACATATGTTGCAGCTGACACCACCATCTGACCTTGAATTCATCTCGTAGGGAGCTTAAGGAAGGGATGCCAAACTCACCCCGAACAGCCACATTGGCTGTTTTGGAGCATGCTGACATGCACTCCTTAAGCACCCCCACTTGAATGGATTCTAGAGACTTAGTCTGGTTGGAGTTATCAACCCATACTGCGGATGCATACTCCAATGCAGGCCTAATAACGTGGCAAAGCATGGTTTCTTTGACGTCAGAGTTGATCCCTCTGCAGTGGAAAAATTTACCGAGACCCACCCTTTTGCGCTTGCCAGATTGAACGACTTTTTGAATATGTGCATCCCAATTACAGTTGGAGGAAAACTCAACGCCAACGTATGTGTAGGAAGGGAGGACCGGAATCTCTTGGCTTCCCCACTGCCACCTGAGATCACCTCCTCCCTCCCCTCGGTCGTTGAATGCCACCACTGCGCATTTACTGACGTTAGCCTCTAGCCCCCAAAGGTCAAAGTATCTCTTCGCGCAATCAATCAACTCCTGGAGATCGGAAGGAGTCTCCCCTATGCCTGCGAAGTCATCCGCAAACATAAGGGCTATTATGGTGGCATCACCCACCCTTGACCCGAATCCCTCATTTTCCACATCCTCGTGATTGATGAAAACACTGAAGAGGAGAGGGGAGAGGGTACATCCTTGAGCTACACCTTGGTCTATGTCAAAGAAGTTAGACTTCTGACACAGCTTTTGGTGTGAGCATACAAGTTATCGACCACTCTCCACATCTTTCCCTTGTGGGTTTCCTTTTTTTTTTTCCTTCCCTGGATTATCCAGTCCATAAGGTTAAAGAGAAGTACAAGGGCCTATGTCATGGGGTCGCCACCATGCTTGATAAGCTTGTTGACTATGCCATCAGGTCCACCTGCATTATATCTGTTTAAGTGCTCAACTCAGAAGAACTAATGGGAGCGTCGCAACCCTTTGAAATATACTCCAGTTCATCAGAACAATTTTTGCAACTGTGTCCTTCCATTCTTCAGAAGATCCCTCACTGTTAGACCTAGAATTTCGGCCAAGGATACTGTAGTGGGAAAGGCTTTGACAATGTCAACCGTTCAAGTCACCATTGCACCCTTAGTAGTCCTCAGCGCTTGTACTTGCTGAAATTTTTTCGGCTTGTACAGACATTGAAGGGCTAACCAGAATCTCTTGTCATTACCATCATAGTGGTTTGAGTTTATTTTACCATATAACTTGTCCCAATATAATTTCTTCTGAGACCTTACAAGCTGATTGATATCTTTGCAGATCTGGTAGTACCTAGTCCACATTTCTGCAGCACTCATTATAGAGGACTCGTCTCTGGGCTATCTTGAGTTTGATCTCATTGGTCCACCAATTAACAGCTCTACTGCAGAAAAGTAGTTTCCTCCCAATGATCTTGTCAGCCACAGAGGAGACGAAACTCTCCCAAGGCTCCACCGCTCTTTCGACTTCATTTCTTGCATTGCCAGAGCGAGACTGAAGATCTTGGAGTGAATGGAGAAAGTGAGCTAGAGCCTCTTGCAAGGCCTGGACATACTCAGCCTTGACCTCTTCATTTTGGAATTTTTCTATGCGTCACTTCCGACTTGAATGTTTCACAGATCTCTTAGTGTGTGTGTGTGAGAGAGAGAGAGAGAGAGATGTACTCAGAAGACTTTTGTTTGCGGTACCTTGTGGCCATAGACCCCGCGCCCAGTTTGGGCAGAAACATAGGGAGTAGTCACTACCTTTGTGAGGGGCTCACTCCAATAGGTGACTTACCTTGATATAAACAATTAGTTCGGGCTTTCCAGATATCCTCTAGAAAGCCCTTCACACAAGCATCAATCTGCTGTGTGTGAACAGCCCAAAAGTAGACCCCAACTGGACCAGGGCTTTAGGCTCAGCCTCGAGATTTTCAAAGTTGGTGAACAGAGGTGCACCAGTTACAATCTCCTTTTCCTCTCTGCATCTGTTTATTGTTTAGGGTTAGGCCCCCCGCCCCGAGTATAAATTTCACACTAGTGCCGAGGGTAGGTAGGCCCTTCAGATCATCCTTCAGGTCCTTGCCCATTTTACAGAGAGGAAACAAGTTCAGGGAAGTTTTATGCCTAACTTCATTTTCACCGGACAGTCTTTGGGCATCAGAGATGGCTTTTGGACACAACACCTCCAGGTCAGCTTCCCGAAAGAGAATGTCCTCATATGACGTTGTTTGCCGTAGCCTTGTGGCATTGACCCCGCGCCCAGTTTGAGCGGAACACAAAGGGACAGAAAATACCTTTGTCAGGGGCTGACGCCAGTAGTATGACTTACCTCGAAATAGACAATTGATCCGACTTTCCAGATATTCTCTAGAAATCCCTTCACACAAACATCAATCTGCTGTGTGTGATTTGCCAATAACTAGGCCCCAAAAGGGCCTGGGCTTTTGACTCAGCCTCAAGATTTTCAAAGTTGGTAAACAGAGGTACAGGAACAATTCCCTTGATGAAATTGAAGAGGATGTCTCTCTGGTGAGAGCACCCAGGACAATGAGTCAGAAAGTGGATATTGTCTTCAGGTCGCCCACACAACAGGTATTTGCAATCCCCCTTTCCTCTCTGCATCTGTTTGCTGGTCGAAGGTAGGCTTCCCGCACTGAGTTTAGATTTCAGTCTAGTGCCGAGAGTGGGTAAGCCCATGAGGTCATCCATGATGGCCTCACCCATGTCACGGACTGGAAACAAGTTCAGGGAAGTTTTCTGCCTAACTTCATTTTCATCAGACAATTTCCTGGCAACAGACGTGGCTTTGGACGCTACAGCCTCTTAGTCAGATTTATCCAGCAGGGTCAAGACTTGCGGACTTAGATTCAGATCCTCGAAAATCTCTTCCACCCTCTTCCGCCAGGACTTAGCCTGTTTGACAGGGCAATCCTGCTTCCAAGAGATAGAGTCGATTAACTTAGGATATCTGATATTAGTCAAACGTGGCGGCGGACGCCACCATCTGACCTTGAATTCATCTCGTCGGGAGCTTAAGGGAGGAATGCCAAACTCACCCCGAACAGCCACATTAGCTGTTTCGGAGCATGCTGACATGCATTCCTTGAGCGCCCCCACATGAATGATTTCTAGACACTTAGCCTGTTGGAGTTATCAACCCACACTGCAGACGCGTACTCCCAGGTAGGCCTAATAACACGGCAAAGCATAGTTTTTCTACTTCAGAGTTGATCCCTCTGCAGTGAAAAAATTTAGTGAGACCTAATGCTTTGCGCTTGCCAGATTGAACAACTTTTTGTATATGCGCTTCCCAGTTAAAGTTCGAGAAAAAATCAACGCAAAGGTACGTTTAGGAAGGAAGGACAGGAATCTCTTGGCTTCCCCACTTGAGGTCGCCTCCTCCCTCCCCACGGTCGTTGAATGCCACCACTGCGCATTACTGCCATTAGCCTCTAGCCCCCAAAAGTCAAAGTATCTCTCTGCGCAATCAATCAACTCCTGAAGATTGGATGGAGTCTCCCCTATGCCTGTAAAGTCATCCCGAGAGAGAAACACACACACACACACACACAAGGAAAGAAAGAACCCTTACACCATCCCCAGCAGCTCTGAAGCCCTGTGGGACAAAGTAGAGCAAGAAGAGAGTGAGCTCTTACGATGTATTGGCCATTTTCCATTTGTCGGCATCCAATGCGTCCATACCCACATACAAAAATATAAAAGTTTCTGCAATGAAAGACATGGTTGCGAATGCATGTCTGCCACCCCACACCACCAAATCAGTGCAAGTACTTCTCAGTTGGCCCAAGGGGCACTTCAGCACACAACCATGTAAAAGCGATACAGATGCAACTGATGCCCAAAATAAACGGTGCCCTTTGAAGCACAAGTAACTCAACTACATAAATAAGACTAAGAACTAGCTGAGACATCTGCATAGACTTTTCCATTGGCATTTGGAGAAACAACCACTGGGGCCTGCTATAGACAATGTAACAAGACAAGAGAATGTATGAAACTTGGCTTGTCGTAGCCTCGGGGCCATAGTCCAGGCCTGGTTTGAGATCTACAAGGGTGGTCTCCCGACATACTTGGTGGTTACTCGTGAGCTGTCAGTGACATTGTGCCATGTGTAGTGGGACATGACAATGCCACAGAAGAAAACTGTGAGAATTCCACTCAAATAGAAGAGCTGCACACAAAAGAAATAGCACCTATCAGGAAAGGAAGGGAAACGAAGGGCCTTCACCATAAAACCTGGAAACCAACCCTTGTTATATGAGCCTACATAGTGTTGTGCGATGCACCAATCATATTTGAAAATTGAAATGAAAGAGGAAGAGAATGAAATATATGAAAAATACCTCTGCAAGCATGTATGACAAGTAGGCCATGAGAGTCATAAGTGCAATCTCACGATCTGTTGAGTGTCTGCAAGGAAGAAATAGGGAACATACAAGGACATCGTGAGGTACTCTGCATGAACTACAACTCAGCACCTTTCAAACACAAAAGAAAGGAGCTTCTGGGGCTATGTTGTGAACAAGAACATGACATGGCAAAACTCGTCATCTCTATTAACTTGTGCACACAGAGAGAAGAGTACCTGCCAAAGTACAACGTCTTGATGATATATGCACTCAAGAGCCCTGTCTGTCAAATGGCAATAGACACAAAAAATATCCAAACATTAGTAAAGTTGGGAATGAAACCAATAACAGTTTGGAAACATTGAACCACACATTTTACTAATGGCTGCAACCATTTGATTTGATGAATTGGAAATCTATGGAATATGTAGAACCAATTCATTGTAGATATCAATAGAAAAGACAATCCACGCATGCGACAAAAGATGCTCTATACTCACCCCAATACCAAGGACAGTACTAGAGAAGAAAAGATACAGGAAGTTGCCCCCAATTTGTAAAGCCTCCAGTCCACTAAAGTTTTCAAAGTTGAACTTCTGAACTGCCCTGAACAAGACCACAGAGGTGGCATCGTTCACCACTCCCTCTCCAAAGACAAGACTGTAGAGCAGAGGTGTCTCATCCTGGCTAAGAATCTGCAATGAGCCCAGATTCAAGATGTTAAGACAGCACAAAGTTCAACCCTCCAGCCCCGTTTCATGACATATTCCAAATGGAGTTCCAAGTTGGAGGCTACCGTGGGAATGTCTTCTTTCCCTGGATGGACGACTTTATGTGAATGAGAGTGAGAGAGAGAAAGAAAGACAGCCAGGATGTGGCTACTGACTTGACAGGACAGTTTGGCAGGGGGAGGTGAAACCGCCTACCTGCAATGTGCAGACAGAATCAGTTGCAGAAAAGATGGTCCCAAGAGCTGCCACCCATCACACCGCCACCAATATCAGCACGATAAACAAAGTCAATTAAGGCGTTTTGTTCGGACATTCTTCGTGCTTCCCACATGGCCTTAGACACTTAGCCTCCAGATCTGGGAAGAGGGGGAGCGAGAATGTAATCATGCCGTTACCTGCAAGGCTGGGTTGCCATAGCCTTACAGCAACTGACCCCCTTCCTGAGAATTAAACGTCAAACATCCCAGCTGAAGGCAAGCTTGCTCCTTCTCCAAGAGCCTTTTGTGGGGTTCGCACCCACCATGGTTGAGAGAATGTACTCGTAAGACGTTTGCCGTAGCCTTGTGGCCATTGACCCCGCGCTCAGTTTGAGCGGAACACAAAGGGACAGAAACTACCTTTGTCAGGGGCTGACACCGGTAGTATGACTTACCTTGGAATAGACAATTGATCCGAGGTTTCCAGATATCCACTAGAAAACCCTTTACACAAGCATCAATCTGCTGTGTGTGGTTTGCCCAATAACTAGGCCCCAAAAGGGCCTGGGCTTTTGGCTCAGCCTCGAGACTTTCAAAGTTGGTAAACAGAGGTACAGGCACAATCCCTTGATAGATTTGAGGAGAGCGTCTCTCTGGTGAGAGAACCCCGGACAGTGAATCAGAAAATGAACATTGTCTTCAGGTTGCCCACACAATGGGCAATTGCACTCTCCCTTTCCTCTCTGCTTCTGTTTGCTGTTCAAAGGTAGGCTTCCCGCTCTGAGTTTAAATTTCAGTCTCATGCCGAGAGTGGGTTGAGATTGTACTCATAAGACGTTGTTTGCAGTAGCCTTGTGGCCATTGACCCCGCGCCCAGTTTGAGCGGGAACAAAAGGGACAGAACCTACCTCTGTCAGGGGCTGACGTTGGTAGTGTGACTTACCATCATATATAGAATTAATCCAGGTTTTCCAGATATCCTCTAGAAATCCCTTCACACAAGCATCAATCTGCTGTGTGTGATTTGCCCAAAAACTAGGCCTCAGGAGGGCCTGGGCTTTTGGCTCAGCCTCAGACTTTCAAAGTTGTTAAACAGGGGCACAGGCACAATTCCCTTGATAGAATTGAAGAGAGCGTCTCTTTGGTGAGAGAACCCCGGACAGTGTATCAGAAAATGAATACTGTCTTCAGATTGCCCACACAACGGGCAATTGCACTCTCCCTTTCCTCTCTGCTTCTGTTTGCTGTTCAAAGGTAGGCTTCCTGCCCTGAGTTTAAATTTCAGTCTAGTGCCGAGAGTGGGTAGACCCTTGAGGTCATCCAAGATGTCCTCCCCCATGTCACAGACTGGAAACAAGTTCAGGGAAGTTTTCTGCCTAACTTCATTTTCATCAGACAATCTCATGGCAACAGACATGGCTGAGGACACTACAGCCTCTAAGTCAGATTTATCCAGCAGGGTCAAGACTTGCGGATCCAGGTCCAGGTCGACTCTATATCTTGGAAACAGGACCACCCTGTCAAACAGGCTAAGTCCTGGCAGAAGAGAGTAGAAGAGAGTGGGTTGAGATTGTACTCATAAGACGTTGTTTGCCGTAGCCTTGTGGCCATTGACCCCGCGCCCAGTTTGAGCGGGAACAAAAGGGACAGAACCTACCTCTGTCAGGGGCTGACGTTGGTAGTAAGACTTACCTCCATATATAGAACTAATCCGGGTTTTCCAGATATCCTCTAGAAATCTCTTCACACAAGCATCAATCTGCTGTGTGTGATTTGCCCAAAAACTAGGCCTCAGGAGGGCCTGGGCTTTTGGCTCAGCCTCGAGAGAAGAGAGTGGGTTGAGATTGTACTCATAAGACGTTGTTTGCCGTAGCCTTGTGGCCATTGACCCCGCGCCCAGTTTGAGCGGGAACAAAAGGGACAGAACCTACCTCTGTCAGGGGCTGACGTTGGTAGTAAGACTTACCTCCATATAAAGAATTAATCCGGGTTTTCCAGATATCCTCTAGAAATCCCTTCACACAAGCATCAATCTGCTGTGTGTGATTTGCCCAAAAACTAGGCCTCAGGAGGGCCTGGGCTTTTGGCTCAGCCTCGAGACTTTCAAAGTTGGTAAACAGGGGTACAGGCACAATTCCCTTAATAGATTTGAAGAGAGCGTCTCTTTGGTGAGAGAACCCCGGACAGTGTATCAGCAAATGAATACTGTCTTCAGATTGCCCACACAACGGGCAATTGCACTCTCCCTTTCCTCTCTGCTTCTGTTTGCTGTTCAAAGGTAGGCTTCCTGCCCTGAGTTTAAATTTCAGTCTAGTGCCGAGAGTGGGTAGACCCTTGAGGTCATCCAAGATGTCCTCCCCCATGTCACAGACTGGAAACAAGTTCAGGGAAGAGTGGGTTGAGAGAGAGAGAGAGAGAGTTTTCAGCTCCTTCAGCTCTTGCCTGCTCATCTTCCAAACGAGAAGAGAAGTGCAAGGGCTTCTAACCACATAGGGTAGCCTCTCTTACCACCATAGAGTTTATGACCTAGCGAAACCCTAAACCCATTTTCCCATTCTGTCCTAGGCAAAAGATTCCCAACAGAATATCGGGATTAGGCAATTCTTGAGTAGTGTTACCAAGAACTTAGTCACCATCAAGAGAAAAGAGAGAGTGGCAGAGAGAGAGAGAGAGAAAACACACCAAGGTAATCCCGTATCAGCAAATTGTCAAGCCCTAACTTCGGGAACATGAACTTGCAACCTGCAGCAGCACAAACTCCATTCACATCAATCCCCCGATGCCTCTTTGTCTCTCTACCGTTCATAGTCCTCGAACAGCAATCACGAAACAATGCAGTTGGAAGAGTCTTCCTTGATATAATAGAAAACACCCCAGATTGCTAACACCACAAGGCCAACAAAGTGGAGAATAGGAGATGCGACCTTCTCATCCATGAACTACAAAGTATAAACAATACCCATGTTCTCACCTATCCATCATCAGCAGGCCAACAGGTTTAAGACCCCATGGAAGGGTCTGCATACCAGCTGTAATGATGGCAAAAGAGATGAACACCCCAACCACTCCAAACAGCATGATGGCAGCAAAGTTGCGAAAGAACTGCTTTTTCTTGACTTGAAACCTGCAGATGACAAAAGAGATCAGTATGGGCAATGCCGCACCATAATGGAGCGAAAAGATGTAGGATTGCCAAACAGGCCAAGATCCCTAATTACTGCAGCCGATCACCAACTAGGTTAGAAAAGCGGTAAAGGACACAAACAACTTTCAACCCGCTCAAAAAGCATAGAACATCAAAGACTCACACGTAAGGCCCTACTGATTGGAGTTAACTTTCTGACATCTACATTCCATAAATTTTAAAAGAGAAGGTGATTCTTTGGGTTTTGACCAGATCTGGACACCAACCACATCTGGGAGGTGTAGTCCAGTTGGGATTATTCACCTAAAATGATGATATGAATTCACCATCGTGAAACAACACTCAGTCTAAGAGAACATATGATAGGTTAAAATGAAAGCATATTTAAACAGCCAGGAATAGGATGGGTGAGATTACCCGGCATTGAAAATTATAGGAGGAAGCAGATAGATGAAAAAGAGCTCCTCATTGAACTGGAGAACATGAGAGCTTGCACCCTTGCTACTGACCAGAACAATAATCCCGGCACAGAAGCCCTGCTCAACAAAAGACATGCTCATGTTATTGATAATAGTCCACCAAGTTTTTCAGGACGTGTCATTTGCGTCTACTGCTGTCTGTACCTCTCATCATGCGTGGAAAGTTGATCACAAGCCTGATTTGCGAGTCTACATAATATGCATCCCATCTGTCAACCTCACGAACATAACCCACTACAATAAGGAGCAGCTTCTAGGGCATGTTGGTACCATGCTTGGAGTCCTGGTGGCTCACAGTGGCCAGCAACTTCCGTCCCAGACAAGTAAAAATGCTTCTTTTAAGACGACAACAGAGACCTCCAAATAAGTGCTAGAAGATACTCACAAGAATAAGAGCGGTGATAGACTCGTTCATCCATCGATTCTCCTCTAACAAGTGCCCCAGCACAATGCAAGCGCATAGAAGTGTCACAAATAGAGAGATGGCCACCACATGCATATGATCTGCATCCTCAGCCAGGCCTGCTTTCAGCAGTAGAGCATGCAATGGGCCCATGTGATTCAGCGGTGTCATCCCTTCTCCGCCTTCCAAATTGTGCTTGCTTTAAAGCTCCACACAGGTCTTAACAAACTTTACTTACGGTGAGAGAGCTGTGAATCCGACGCAAACTGCGCGCAATCTGACAAAACTCAATGTTTGTCTGTGTCCAGGAACTTGTCAAAAACTTGACGGAACGAAACCCTAGCCACCATCACTTGTAGAAACGGAAACACAGAGACCTTCACTGCTCCCAAGAGCGAAACTGCCATCTCTCTAACTCCATGGCCAACGTCTCCAGCACTTAAAGAGGTTCAATCCATGGCGCACACTTTCCCGAATTGCTTGATACGGTGCTAGTGAATCCTTTGAGACGGCCGTGCGAACACAGTCGGAATCTGAATGAGGAGAGCAGGCCCCATAAACGAGGAAGACAGCTTCGCGAGAAACAACGCTCCAACGCTGTCTCTGCGCTTCCTGTATTTTGTCACACTTCTGATTTACATGAAGTACCGATTTTGGCGAGCCCCTGTTTCTTTTCTTTTCTTTGATTTTGATTTTGATTTTTTTTTGTTTTTTTGTTTTCTTTTTTCTTTAACCCCTAAAGGACGACGCGACCCAAATCGATCAAGATTACTTGCCACGCTCGAGTTCCCATGGATGATAGTGGATGGAAGTGAACCTTGAAGATGAATTGCAGATGTCAGAGAGGAGCACATGTGGGAATTTACAGCGCCAAAAAATCATGAAAGCCCTAGAATTTTGCAAAGTGCCAGGGTTTCAGGAAATCCAGTGTTAGAGCACCATTGACCTGCCTGCATGGCAGCCAAATGGGCAATCTTCAAGATAACATCTAGGGCTGAAATTTATCATAATGCCAAAAATTTGGGCAAGGCACCATGAAATGTTATTGTGCCCTTACTTACCAGAGGAATTGGAAAACAAATGTCACATCATGGGTGTACTTGGGAAAGAAGCCAAAACAAGATAATTTCCCGAAGGGTTGCATTCCCCCGTGGTCCTGCAAAAAACTCTGATCGCGAAGAGGCCTTCTTCCTGCACATCGGAGAACCTCGGCTGATACAGGGCCCCAACCCTATCTGCCTTGAACTGCCAACCAGAAAGAGTATTGCCATGGCGAGTTAGGGCGTAGAAGGCCAATTGTGCAGATCCGGGGGCTCCTTTTCCAAGCCAAGCTAGAAGGGGCCTTGCTACCGCCTGAGCCGAAGGAAAGGAAGTCCAAAGTTGTGGAATCTCAGCCACTAGTAAATCCCAGGCTTCAGCCCTTCTCGAAGAGAGATGAGAAGTGACCAAGTCTTTTGTGAGGAAGTTGGGCGGATCCCAGATATGGCAGAAATAGCTACTTCGACAAGGGGGTTGGTAGAACGTGAGCACACTTGTACGCAACAAACCATCTCTGTTGCGTTCATAATGGATTTTTGGACTTGGTACCCCTCTGTGGGCAGCTCAAATGCATCAGCAATATATTCCTCTGTCAGAGTCACCGGCTGACCCTTCCATATTACTGTCATGAGGTCATCGTTATATGAATTTATGAGCCTTACGACCTCCAGGTTATCCGCCTTCTTCCAATCCACCGCCCCTTTCCAGCTGCTTGAGCTCTCGGTCAAAGGGCCTTGGTTTTGGAGTAACTGCCCTCACTACAAGAGATGAGCGTTTTTAGGACTACGGGTTTGGCGGAGTCATAAAAACTGCACTAGGTACATGACTACAGAGCCCTGAAATGCATTACAGTTTTAGTTTTATGACTTTGTAGTAATGGATATCACTACATGACTCGAAAGTTAGGGAGCATTGGTCAAACATTGTTGACCATGATGACAGGGATGGTTTATATGACTAGTGTGATATGTTTGACTACACGTGGACGACGTTTCATGGAATCTTATGACTCCATGACTGAAGATAGTTTCAGAGCTCTATATATACGACTACATCACTACATGTGTCATTTTGAAGGCACATATAATGCAAATAAGGTTGCCCATTAGGTTTAAAAAAGTTAAATTTTTTGCTAATAAGGTTGCCCATTAGTGTAATCGTGAACAGAAAGGAGGGCTGGGACTTGGCGTCTTTTTGTCTCCTGCGCCACACCACATAGCTGAGGGATGGAACGCGATGATAGCAGGATATGCAGGGGCGTGGGATGGAGGCGTTGAGCAAATGATGCACGAAGGAGAAGAGGAGGAGGAGACGAGACGAGGACAAGCGAGCTCGCCGTTCTTGGGAGAGTCAGCTTGGTCTTAGCAAGCGTGTTTCAATCTCTGACTACTCATCTACGCCGTAGTGGTTCGATCTGACAGACCAATCCGACATTACCTGACTACAGACACAAGCAGCACACACAAGAGGTCATCGGTCAAATCCTCCATGGGTCAGGACAGGTCAAGGACAATGTGGTAGGGCACCTTCTTCTTCAACCTATTTCAGCCTGTGTTGCCCTCTCATCAGACTCGGCCGCAAGATGCATATTGAATTCTGTAAGTTAGGTCGTTGGGTACATCTGTGGTGGTTTGGAGTGACTTTGGCAAGTTACTGCCAGTGTGGCAGCAGGGAAGTATCCAAAAACATATAATAGAGGTGAGGAGAAGCTTTGGGGTGAACACTTTCCGACCCCAATGGTGGGACAATGGAGACAAAAAGGCGAATGCCTGTTGGACTACAGAGAGAAGCAGATGCATTTCAGATTGTGATAAGTAGGGTTGGGGTGTTTTGGGGAAGAACTCCACACCAGTATGGTTGGGGTGTTTGCTGGTAGAATTGTAGGCTGTCAGAGGCATGGATAGCTGAAGGAGCAGGGATAGAGTGTGGGTCCACATTCATCCAAGAGGGCTGGATTTCAAGCTCCACATTACCTATGATTCCCTGTGGAAGGATAGGTACAAGAAACCTACATGGGTAGATGGTCAACTGGAAGCGGCATGCTGTACTATATGTCATTACTGTACTATATGTCATTCCAGAGACTGTCATTGTTGGTCCATGTGTTTTACAACAATGCTATCAATATAAGACTCCTGGTTCGCATTGGAAGCTCAATCCCTGCAAGTTCATTGTGTGTGAAGCTCAAACTTGCGATTTGAAGGATCTTGTAGCCAAGTTCATTCAACCGGAAAGGAGAAATTCTGAAAGCTCCCAAATTTGATGTGGGCAAGCTTATGGAGGTAAGACTTAGCTTCCCTCCTCTAATGTAAGTGTTGGATAAGTTTCATTTAGTGTCGACCTTCACTGCATATATTGGCTCTTTTCTTGGCTGGTTTCATATTTTCTTGGCTGGTATGCTGTTGGTTGGCTTCTTTCATTTCACGTGTGTAGTGGAAGGGGAGAAGTACTTTCCTAAGTTCTGCTGCAACAATGTCTTTTTCCAGCCTAGATGTTTTCGATGGATACAAATTGAAGTGCTTTGAATGTTGCTGCAATACTATAATAAAGTGGAGGGTGCTGAATGCAGTTGGCCTTGCTTCGTGCAGGCATAATCCAGGGAAATGTGGACATAGCTGAAACCCCATGATAGCATTTCCAGAGGACGGTGTGGATGGCCTCACAATCCAGCATGCAAAATCCATGACAATGTGGAGCTGGCTGAATGGGCAAACAGGTTAAGTGGCGAACAAGCCACGTCACTGGTACATAGTTGCATGCTTACATAGTACATGAAAGCGTACTATATGTCATTCCCGAAATTGACCATGTTGGTCCATGTATTTTACAACAATGCTATCAATAAAAGACCAATGGTTCGCATTGGAAACTCTATCCCCGTAAGTGGCTTGTGCGTGATGCTCAAACTTGTGATTTGAAGGATCTTATACCCCAGTTCATTGCAGAGGTCATTGGAAAAGACATTGAGAAGGCAACAGCCGTTATCTATAATCTACAGATCCCCTTCAATTTGATGTGGGAAAGCCGGCTGGCTGGAGGTCTAGTCTCACTTTCACTCATCTAATGTCAGTGTTGTATCCATTGCAATGTGGAGATGTTTGAAACAACATTGGAGCATTTCCAGAGGATGGTCTGGATGGCCTTTCGTGGCGTGTGCCGAATCCATGGCAAGAAAACATTGCAGGCAGAACCCATGGCAATGGTACCAGCACGGGTTGGTCCAAAGCCAATTGCAACAACAAATGAATAAAGGGTGCTGAAAGGAAAGCACTCCATAATTGATCATAAAATCCAGTGTCCAAGCATGATATCTTAATGGGAATGCGAAGGGAGTGTTACCACCTTAAACTATCATGCATGGTCTATAACTGGAGTGCACAAATCGCGCATATCTAATCTTCATCATCCTCATCTATGTCTGGGTCACTACATGTATCACTGTCTTCATCACAGACTTCATCTTGTCCAAGGGTTGGCTGAACATCATCACCACGTATACGGGGTGCTCGGAGGTACAAGGAGGCCACCTGCTCTGGAGTAACCGGTACCGCTCGGCTGCATGTTGGGCCATCAGTAACCACAGTCTCCTCTAGTCTTTGTGGGGCTAACAATCCTTCCACTTCCGCCACATCATCATTATCAATTGATATGTCGCAGACCACTCTACGTGCTCGGGGGCTCTTCTCCAGGACGACTTTCCACCCCGGCTCCTTCACACAATCAGAAAAAAACACTTGATCAACCTGGCCAGGAAACACAAAAGGTTGCTCAGAAGGTGGAAGCATACGGTTAAAATTGACAAGTGTGAAGCCAGCATCATCCTGCTTCATTGACATAGGTTGACGACCCACGCGACTCGCCCGTACCCACGAACACAAAAACACTATAGGCTGTGTTTGGCCATAGTCAATTTGCAAAATCTCCCTTATAAGACCCACATATCTTGTAGGTTCCTCCATGTCATTGCCTGAATTGTTGGTAATGGGCTGGTGCTGGAAAACAGATGAGACTCCACAATCAAAAGACACCATACTTGTTGTGTTCATGCCGGGGGATGTAACCCTGTAATGGTTACCATACGCTGTCATACTCTTGAATGACAGGGCAGTAAATGATGGAGGCCTTGAAAGATCCAGTAATTCCTCACGTGTTGTAGGATCAAGCCCATCTGATTGAATTGAGAGATGATCCCGTACACCTTGAGGGAGCCAAACAGCAAATGGAGGACAAGGATGCAAATCAGGAGGGTACTGAATTGCCGTGGGATTGCTCATGCCTTCCAGCCCTTGCTCCTCACGAAACAAGCGTCGTCTGGCTTCTATCCGTGTGGACTCTGCTTCATATATCCTGTCACAATCCGAGGGTCAGCCAGGAGATTGACAGAGGTGGCGTGGGAGATTTGAAAAGACGCCATATGCCAACTAATGATAAATGACTAAAACTTGGAAATCTGAATGTCAATGAAGTAGATTTCTTACCCCAACATGACTGATAGACGAGGATGGTTCTGAATGATGTACTCATGTACAATATCACACAGGTCATTCAATTTTCGGGCTTTAGAACTTCCTTCCACAACTTCACGTTCCACAGATTCTGCCTCATCTGCATCCCACACCCTTCGTACACTTCCATCAAATCCTGCCATATACTCTGTGCAAAAACCCAATGCTTCTTCAAATTGGTATCCTTCTGCCATGCTCCCCTCGGGCCTTGCCATGTTTCTTACGTAGCCCTTCATATCTTTCATTGCCCGCTCCATGGGGTACATCCAACGAGATGCTACGGGCCCGCATAAGTACAACTCATCCACTAGGTGAACAACCAGATGTGTCATCACATCAAAAAATGATGGTGGGAACTCCTTCTCTATAAGACACAGAGTGAGAACTGCTTCAGTTCTCAATTCCTCATACTCTACAGGATTCACCACTTTTGCACACAACTTCTTAAATACACGACATACTCGCAAAATGGCCCTTCGAGGACCACTTGGCATGAGCCCACGGATAGCAAGCGGTATAATTTGCTGCATGAGCACATGATAGTCATGTGATTTCATGCCTGACAACTTCTTCTTCACCACATGCTTTTTGAAAGCTGATGCGTAGCCTGTTGGCACTTTCAAGTTCTGCACAATCTCCAGAAAGACTTGTAACTCAGCCTCAGTGAGGACATAAGGGGCAGGAGGCATAATTAACGTATCTGCTCTGTCAGGATCACGTTGTAGCCACAATTCCGGGCGCATCCCAAGTAGCTCCAAATCACGGCGAACTTTCAATGTGTCTTTCTCACCAAAGATAGTTTTAATAATATTTTCAGCCAAGTTCTTCTCGCAATGCATTGCGTCAAACGTGTGGCGGATGAGGAGACCCTACAAAATGAACACATAAGCAATTGAGCATTTACTCATCACAATTTAAACAGAAAACGCAAAAATGTACACAGCCAATTTAAAGGCCATGAAGGAATTACCTCCCAATAAGGTAAGACATATAAAATTGACAATCGCTTAACTCCATGAGTTTTTGCTGGGTCTGTCCTGCTATCTGGCGTCCCTCCGTTTTCCACCCATGCAGTGCGAGCTGTTGCAAGGTCCTTGATTTGTGTTCCAGTCTGCGTTTTTGGAGGAGTTCCATGCTCAGTAGCGCCATTGAACATTCTTGACCTTCTATATGGATGATTGCGGGCCAAAAATCTTCGGTGGCCTAGGAAAACAATTTTTCCACATGTGTGTAACTGCTGTGAAGTCACCCCGGGTCCACAAGCTGGACAACCAGCATAACCTTTCGTCACTTGACCTGAGAGCAAGCCATATGCAGGGTAGTCATGGATTGACCACATCAACACTGCCCTCAGTGTGAATTCGCGTTGACCACGAGGACGGGAAACATCATGAGCTGCAATCCCTCTCCATAGTTCCAATAGCTCTTCCACTAGGGGCATCAGGTAAACATCTACGTTGTCCGAGGTAACAGACTCCTTACCAGGAATCAGTAGCGCTAACATGACAAAGAACTTTTTGGTCATTAACCACGGAGGCAGATTGTAATTGACCAAGAGAACGGGCCATGTGCTCCAACTTGTGGATTGAGCTCCGTAGGGATTTACACCGTCTAAGGCCAATCCAAATCGCAGAGATCGTGGCTCTGCAGCAAAATCCGCAAATGTGGTGTCAATGTGTCTCCATGCTTTGCTATCAGCTGGATGTCGAACCAACCCATCCTGGCTCTTATGTCTGTCGTGCCATGTCATGAGGTTAGCGATCGATTTACATCGGTACATACGTTTCAACCTTGGAATGACAGGGAAGTGTCGCAATACTTTCTTGGGCACACTTCCACGACCTGGAATGTAACGGGAACTGCGGCACACTGGGCAAATGTCTACATTCTCATACTCCCCACGGAAGAGTACACAACCACGCTCACAGGCATGAATCATCGTGTACTGCAATCCCATCTTGGCAATCATGGTTTTTGCTTCATAGTGAGTTTTCGGCAATGAATTCTCTTTAGGCAAAAAACTCTTACGCAACAATCCCAGAAGCTCATCCACAAATGCATTGGTGCACTTGTGGGTAGTGCATGCGTTCAGCAACGTCAAAGTTGCTTGCAGCCGGCTGATGGAGCACCCTTCAAAAAGTGGACATTGCGACGCTCGGAAGAGTTTATCATACTCGGGATCAACGTGCAGGTGAGCATTCTCATCAAATTCATTGTCTCCGGAATCGTCGAGATCATCGTCATGATCGGCAAATGTGTGATCGGTTCCACCATGAATGGGGTCCTCTCTGTTTGCATCTGCAAAGAGAAACGCTTCCTGCAATGCACGCTGCATTTCTACCTCCAATCCACCACTCTCATCTGCGTTCTCTGTGACATTGGGCTCCCGCTGTGCCGCAGGGCCTTCGTCTTCATCATCTGAATATTCACATCCCTGCATCCCAATAGTCATCTTGTGAGTGGACCAACAACGATGTGACACTTGTTCATATTATGACATAGGAGGCACGGTGACGTTGCAGTGATGCAGTCATATTTACGTATGTATCTTATGAATATACACCCAATCAAAACACGACATTTGTAACCATTGAAGTCATAGTTGCAGTCACTTACTTAGTCATATATGACTACATGACTACACATGACCAATGAAAACACGACATGTGCATTAATTAAAGTGATAACGGAAGTGGCGTAGTCATACTCACGTCTGTATCTTATGACTTCTTGACTACAATCACCCAACGAAATGTCGACATGTGGAGAAGAGGATCGTTGCATTCAAAATTCAAACTAAAGTGCTGAAGGGAAAGTGGCGATCTTACCGGAAGAGAACAGCGTTGGAGAAGAGGATCCCTCCCGTGTATCATGTAATGATTCCTCACTGTTTCCAACAAGAGTACTTTTCCTCCATGACACTCATCGCAGTTGCATAGCATTTTTGTATGCCCATTCCTTGTGGCATAAGCTTCTTCCATTCGCCATAGACGGTCATCTATTCTACGCCTACGCATCCGTTCGCCACCTGCACTGTACATGCTTTGAACGTCACCCCTTCCCTCTTTGCATGCTACGCACAGTGCATTGTCTCTAGTTTTGCACCAGCTGCCAATGTGCTATTTCTATATCTATAGTATACTATAAGTATCGTTTCTGAGTGTCCATGGTGAAGCGGAAGGTCTTCGAAGTGACAGTCCCTCTCACTGAGTACGAGAAGTTCCGAGAGCGCCGGATTGCTGCCATAAAGGAGGTGGAAGCAACGTTCAAGCAGTCGATAGATGGGTGAGTTTAGTTCCTGACTTTGGATACCCACCCACTAAACTTGCGATTTGCCTTATCCTCTAACCTTCCTACAGCGATCATAAGCTTCATAGCACAAATGGGGGCGAGTAGCTGCGACTTGTACAAACAGAGAGGCAAACAACATGCAGTGAGTGACGATTAGGTTTGAGGAGGGTGTGTCATTAGGCGGGAGATGTCCGCCGTCATTCGTGGGCAGGCATTACGTCCTGGTAGGGTGCGGCTGTGGTTCAGCGTAGGCTTAAGAGTATTAGGGTATGTATGCTTACATTTGTTTGTGATTGTTTGAGAGGGAGGTCATGGAGGTGTTTGTGCAGGCTTGCGGGAGCGAATCGCCCTCGCAAGCCACGCGCTCCGAAGGAAAAAGGTAGGGATCAAGGTCCTGCAAGGCAAAGTGCCAGACTGAAGACGATGAAGACTACGATTCTGCATGAGGGCTCTTCTGAGGACGATGAGGACGATCCACTCCTCCCACGCCAGTGCGAGGCGAGTGCGTCGTCGGCGGATGCCACGGCAAGCCGAGGAGAACATGCCCATGCTCATGTCGCAGGACAAAAACGCCCATCATCTACACTACGAACACCTTCTCCGTCTGTGAGTTATAGTTCTTCACAATGACCATGATTCTAATTATGTATGTTTTTGGTAAAATCACGAAGAGATAGGGTATGTCTGTCAAGACAGGGAAGTTGGACAATGCAGGGGTCAGCCAAGGCACAATCACAAATGATTTCCACTAGACAAGTTGAAGTGCCAAAGGCATGATGTCAGGCCAATGTAGACTTCAGGTGTGTTCAAATTCTTTGCCCCATGAAACCAACGTCCTGGTACTAAGCTACAATGGCTACTTATAGAGATACTTGGGTTACTTATGCACCCAGAATATCAGTAAAACTTGGAGGGATACTTCTCATGGACCCATCAGGTTTGTCCATTTGAATTCTTGCTATGGATTTCAGGAACACCCCATACCTAAGAGGGCTCAAAAATGTACTGGGAGGACATCATTGGGGCCAATCAAATTTGGGAGATTTACTGCCCAAGATCATACTGAGTTTTGGGTAATCTTGTCTTTACAAATGATATGTGCTTCCAGTTTGTTTTGCCTGAATTCAAGGATTTGCTGCTTGCTGCCTATATGTATGTGTAATCACCCACATTGTACTGGGGGAATTTCTTTTCAGGGCAAGCACAAGCGCACTGGATCCACGATCCCTGCTGCTAGCAATGGAGATGGCGCCCACAAGAACGCAGGAGGTGGCCCTAACTCTCCCAACGTTGTGGGTTCTGTGCCACCAGTACCCCCACCTTATTATGGTATGCCTCAGTACCCACAGTCTGGCACTCAGTATGGTCAGGGTCAATATGGTGCTCCTCCATATGGGCAGTATGGCCAGTATCCTCCTCCACCATATTTGCCACCCCCTAATAGCTATGGGGGTGGCAGGCCACCGGAATATCCTCCTGCTTATGGACAGTATGGCCAGTATGGTCCTCGGCCTTCTGGCCAACAACCATGGCCACCAGTCCCTACTTGGCAGGATCCTGCTTTGAATTCTCCTGAGCGCACGGAGGTCTCTGAAGGAGGGGAGGGTGCCGTTTCAAAGAATGATAGAACCAATGCTTTAAGGAGGGCTAATAGCTCAGCCAAAATTGAAGCTGCCAAGGTCAAGGAAGAGAGAATAGCTGCAGGTCTTCCTCCCACGGTGATTTTGACGAACCTCAAAGGAGCCCCGTATGGTCAGACCCGGAATGTATGGCACGCTGCCCTTAAAGGACAGGCTTATCGCAAGCTAGATTGTTCCCTTGCCATCAACAACCAACCTGATGAAGTTGTATACGAAATCAGAGATCACCTGGCTAAGCTATTTTCATATACGCCGCACGAGTTAAAAGACTTCCACCTAAAACAAACAATTGGCAGAATAATGAAGAGCCAGCGTTATGAAGCACACACTGCGTGGTTGGGTGGTAAGGGGAAACCCATTACTGTATCTGACGAGGTATGGAACAAGCTTGTAAGTTACTGGCAGACAGAGGTGTTCCACAAAGTGTCGGGCAACATGAAGAAGGCAAATGGTGCAATTCTGAATCCTACCAAGACTGGCCGTGGTGGGAAGGCAATGGTGGAAGCACGCTTGGTAAGTGGCATCATCACGACTCTGTATTTTGTTCCTCATTGAATTGCTATGTGTATATAGTCAGCCCTCACATTGCTTACTGACTTGTGGCATGGGTTTGTTTGTGGCATGGATTAATTTGTAGGAAACACTATCAGGGTGCCCTCCTACATTATATGAAATTCAAGAGGGTTCAGTGTCACGGTTGTCAGCTGGGAGTGACAGGCGGGTAAGTGTGTTTTCCACGTTTGCTAGAGTGGTTGCTGCATCATAGGTTGCTAGGGTTTTTTTCACGGCTTTTGGCCTGGGTTTTCTTTCCAATGGTTGTTCATGCTAGGTTTTTTTGGTTTGATTCATACTTGGGCAAGTTTTCATGGATTGGCAGGAGGGAAGTCTCGCATATTCTACAGTAGTTGGCAGGATGGATGGCTTGGACAAACTGGTGGAATCACAAGGACGTGACATGGCAGAATTAAAATTACAGATGCAGAGTATGATTGAGTACCAGAAAGCCATTGTGACCAGATTGGGGATTAATCTACCAGGCGCAGGACCAGTGACATCTACGATGGATACGTCTGCTGTGACAGTATCAAAATGTTTGGAATCCCAATTTCAGACGGTAACTGGTGCTCACTCTAAGCCCTTATGTCTTCCTGTCACTGATGATCTTTTGAATTTGACCGAGCAGCAGCAGGATACAGGGAAGGCCAGCTGTGAGGTACACGTGGAAATTCAGCCCTTGCCACGTACAAAGGCAGTAGCAGTCCAGGGGGCAATGGTGACAGAGCCGCCGGGCACACCGGATTCTGGTATGCAGGTATGTGGGAGTTTAGATGGGGAGGAAGATGCAGACGGGGACAAAACAAACAAGCAGGTTGCTTTAATTTCTCCTGCTCACATGTTGAAGCCAAATGTCAGTTTACTTCCTGGACCAACGAGGAAGCATTTACTAATTCTGGACTTAAATGGTCTGTTATGTGAATCTTTTCATTCTGCTAATGGGCCTGCATCCCTTCCCAAAGGTTTTGTGGGGAAGATGTGTGGCAAGAAGATGGTAGTTTTGAGACCACGCTGTTATGACTTTTTGCAAAAGTGTTTTGAACACTTTGAGGTGGCGGTGTGGTCTTGTTGCCAAGCTCGCAACTTCTTCCCAATGGTGGACTATATTTTTGCAGCCCACACTAACCTGGTTTTCCAGTGGGATGCCCTTCACTGTGACGAGGATCCAGTCCTCCCATGCCGTAAGGGGTCTGATTCAAAGCCATTATATTTCAAGAACTTGTCTACAGTGTGGGCAGACTGGCCAGAATGGACTTATGAGGACACTGTTCTTGTTGACGACACACCAAGAAAGGCGGCAAACAATCCTCCCTTCAGTGGGATTTTTCCAGAGCCATGGAAGGTGCAACCAGATTCACCAACTGATGAGTATCTAACAGAGGTGTTGTGGCCTTTCTTGTGGAAGGCATCGAAAGCTGCCAGTATTCCCAAGTTTTTGGAGTCTCAGCCTGTTTTCGGACAACAACCATACAACACTGCTACTGTGAAGGTACAAACATTCTGACAGTGCTCCAGAGGCTACATTTTTGTGGGTTCATTCATTGCATTGCTTTCCTGGATGCTTCTCCTCGGTTGCTTGATTAATGCTAGGTTTTCTTTGCAGCTTTTCATGTTGGCTTTTTTTGTTTGATTCATACTTGGATTTTGTTTCTATTCACTATTCCTGTTTGCTCATTGCTTTCCTGGTTGATCTCTGGTCTGTGACACAGGAACTTGTGACAAACAAAGGTGATATTGTCGACAAGCCGGTACAGACGAGGGGCAAGAGTGTCGACCCGGCGAGTAGCCCCCAAAAGAGGTCTCACCACCACTGGAGACTGCAAATGGAGTAAGTCCAGGCCGTTGTCTTGTCTGTTATATTTTTTCCAACCTTGGGGCTCTCTTTAACTCGCAAATGTTGAGTGTCCTAGTCGTGTGTATGTCATGGGTTTTCACATCGTGTTCTTTTTTGTGTGGAGTTGGGATCACAGTTCAGGGTGGGTGACGAGGTTCGGCTGTTGGATGTGAACTCCAAACGCAAGAAATGTGGAGTAGGGCTGATTGTTGCTCTTCAAGGTGCTGTGGTGGGTTACGGGTACCCTGCTGTGCCCCTTGATTATGCCTGTGTGTACATCAAAGAGGCATGTGTCAGTAACACCCCTCTACCATATGTGAATGGTGTTAGGAAACAGACCGAGTTGGGGCAGGTGGTTGGCCAGACAACACTTTGGAGTCTAAAGTTACTGAAACTTATGGAGCTGCGGAAGGGATAGTCAGTATTGCACTGTTTAACAGAGTTCTTGATTCTAATAGCACTAGAACATACTAGCTACAACAATTCAGCCCATGTGTGGGCTTGCTTGTTTTTGGCTGGGCCTTTTGAGGCATGGATTTTTTGACCTTGTGGCTTTTGAGGTGTCCATTGGGATATTGGTCTCATTTGGATTTTTGTAATGTGATTTATAGGGCTTGTATTGCCCTGTAGTTGACTATTTTCATTCTCCTTGTGGTTGATAGTATGCAGGAGGGATCCATTCTGTTTTCATGTTGGAATTTCACCATGTAATGAAGATTTTAAATCATTTAATTCACTTTCATTTTAAATAATAATATTAAAAATAATACCATTAAAAAAAATCCAAGGCTGCAATCTCCCTGTTCTTTTAAATATTAAATGAAAACTAAAAATTAAAATATGAACATTAAAAATATAAACTATTTCGGAAAACAATCTTGATGACACGTGGCATCACTCTTGCTCAAACCAGAACACGTGGCAGTATATGACACGACATTCTTTATCCATATTTTCACCACGTGTAAAGATCCGTAGTCATATATGCTAGTCATATATTTTGTCTGTGTGCCACATGTCACATCTCAAGTGCAACAGGTGTCCCGCTAATATCTCTCCATGTAGACATCCCTGTAGTCATATGAGCGAGTCATGTAGTCACCACGTGTGAAATCTGCCATAGCACACGTGTCTCGCTAGCGCCTCTCCATGTAGGCATCACTGTGCAGACATGTAGTCATATGATCATGGCAAGAAGTCGTGACATGTCAAATTCGCAGTGGCGCACGTGTCCATCCGTCGCCTCTCCATGTAGGCATCACTTTGCAGACATATAGTCATATGATCCCCTGACGAATGCATGACGTGTCGCTTGCGCAGTGGCGCACGTGTCCCGCTGAAGCCTCTCCATGTAGGCAGCGCTCAACAGACAATGTAGTCATATATTAGTCATATAGTTGTGACTGCAACCCTCTCTGCAGCAGGACTCCAGGTGCCACGCAAGCAGTCATGGATATGACTTGCAAAACGCAGTCCTAAAGACTAGTCGCTATGACAGGGTTTTTTCACTACAGAGTGATGTAGTCATGAACGCATATAAGACTGAAAAAATAGTCATATGTGAAGTCATAAAAACGCTCATCTGTTGTAGTGCCTCTTCTCTGCCTTCCTCCCCATCGTCCTTTTGCAAGCGTATCCTGAAGTTGCTGCTGCTTTGTGCTGTCCTTTGCTGGCAGTCTCGCATTTCCCTTCCACCTCTTGTCCGCATCTTCGATTCAATGTTTTCCTTCCGTCCTCTTGTTGCTGCCAATTAGCGACCTCGAGTCCTTCTGAATACTCACTGAGTGTTCTTGCGTAACGTCTTCCCCGAGCCTCACTATTCTCTCAAAAAATGGCGTAAGTCGGGTGTGCGCGGGTGCGCGGGAGTGCCCCTAGTTCCTTTTCCGCCGTTTCTTCTTCACGCTCCGCCGCGCTTTTATCATCGCTGTCCTTCCGGGCCGCTCTATTCATTACCTTTTTTTTCGCTTGTGCTTCATTCCATGGTACTTTTTGTACCGTAGGGTTGGTTATACAATAACCGCCGTCATTCCTTCCGGATAAAAGTCCTTCCATCCAAGTTGTCATTTTCATCCCTTCGCTTCCCTTGTAGCGATAGTTAACCTCGTGGCTTCTCGTCGTGTCGTAGGCGGTCTTGCCTTTGTACAACGTGCTCTCGTTGTCATTCGCGTCCTCGTAGGTGGACTTGACTTCGTTTAGGGTTCTTTTTTCGTTGCTATTGGTAGCTTCGTATATCAAGCTTTCCTCGTTGTCTTTCCTATCTTCGTAGGCTGTTTTACCTTTGTTTGGGCAAACTTTGATCCGCATCACCTCCATTTATCTTGTTGCTACCGTTCTTCTTTCATCCCCTTCTTTTACCAACAATTCTCCTCCTGGAGATTGATAACGGCGTAGTTTGTTCTGATTGACCAACGCGGTGTACTCTCCTCCCAGCATCTCTAATTCGATTGTGTTGTTGGGGAACAACGTTCGTATTTTATAGGGACCTTTCCAAGGCCGTCTCCTTTGCATCCCATTGCAATTCCTCCAACCTGAACAGATCGTCTAACCGGGCCCGCAGGTCACTGCCTTGCTGTAGTCCCTCGTACTCTCAAGAGCTGCACAAATCCCCTGAACCACCGCCTTGCAACCTCCTGGAGTGGCGACCCCAAACTGGTGAGGAAAGAGGTGTCCGGAGAGGCGTCTCAAAACTGAAGGCAAAATGAGCGGCTGACAAGGCGGTAAAGAACCTCTCCAACTGCGATAGGGTGGATGCCAATACCTAAGGGTTTGCTCATAGCCAACAATCTGGAGGCCCCAAGGAGACGGGCAACTGGGGCAGGGATACGGCTGGCAGCAATAAAGGAGCAAACCTGAAATAGCTGAGAGAAGCCACTAGCAGAGTCCTGTGGAGAGAAACAATCGCGTAAGTGCTCATACAGGAGACCGGAAGGACCTGCCGCTGCAAGATGGGGACTGCGCGTGAAGGCCTGAATGAAGACCTCCCGATCTAGCTTGAGATCCTGGTTTGGCCAAGATTCCTACGAAACAACACGGTGGCTAGCACAGCAAAATTCCTTTACGAGATGATAATTACCAGGTTTGGCCGTCCATTGGAGCTGGTAAGCGACTAAGAGGTCCACTTCATCAACAAGACCATTGAGATTCTGACAGAAGAATTCATGGTTACATACCGGAAATCGACAACGTACTACCCGCAAAGAAACGGGCCGGCAGAATCGACCAACAAGATTTCGGGTGCCATGTTGGTGAAACTCTGCCCAGATTTCCCACACCTCTTATCTGTGTTTGATACTACCATGATGACTATTTTTGGGAGATTGTTAGGACCAACATCTCTGGAGGGTGTTCAGGGACTTTTGCCACGACAGCAAGCCACCCTGCCCATCTCCTCCGGTGGTGTGGGTCTTTTGTCCACTGTCACTACCGCCCCGTCGGCTTTCCTCGGCAGTTGGGCGTTGGTTGCGCCAGCCCTCGCTTCACAATTTCTCTGTGACCATCGTCCCATTGTCTAAAACTTTTGTACCTAGGACCGTGGCTCCTCTTAAACTTCAACCAATCCCTATGACAGAGATGTTTGCAAGGGTTGGCTTAGATCTAGTCGGACCTCTCAAAACCACGACCAAGGGCACTAGCTACATTGGTGTGGCTACTGATTACCTGTCTAAGTGGGTTGAGATTCGACCTTTGGTCGCTAAGAATAGCGACGAGGTGGTTCAATTCTTTTTTGATGAAATCATGTTGTGGCATGGCTGTCCCCTTGAAATACTAACTAACCAGGGTACAAAATTTTGTAAACAGTTGATGGAGGTTGTGTGTTTCAATCTGGATGTTAAGCATCGCTTGACAGCTCCTTACAACCCCCAGTGCAATGGGCTCACTGAACGATTCAACAGAACCATGTGCCAGCTACTTGAGAAGAATGGGGCACTGACTGAGGAGTGGGATATCACTTTACCAATACTTGTATTTGCTTATAGGACTTCAGTACATGCTAGCACTCGTTGTTCTCCTTTTGAGTTGCTCTAATATGGCCGCAAGGCTCGCACACCTCTTCATGTGCCGGTGCTTCAAGCTCAGGTGGAGGAACCTTCCATATGGGAATACTTCCTAACTCGTCTTAGAGAGAGATGACTCCGACTGAGGCCGGCGTAACTAAGAGCCACTTTGCCTTGCGGCTACTGCCCCCTTTCGGGGGTGGGCCCTATATAAAAACGAGTGGGTGCCCGGAGGGCACCCCGTAACCATAGGATAGGGGTTTGGGGAGGTACCCCAGGGGGGGCCCTGGGGTATACGGGATGTCAAAAGGCCTAAGAAATATGGGATCTCAGGGGTATCTCAGGGTGCCTAGGGGCCGCGGAGAGAGTGGATTCAAGCTGTTGTTTGTTGGTGATAATGGCAGTGAGGGAACGAAGTGCAGTTAGGTGGACTGCTTTAAAGCATTTGTGAATGGGGGGTATAGGGATGCCAAAGTTTGTGTGGAGAGCAGAGATGCTAGCATTGTGGATGCCGCCTCTTCTACCGGCTATAATAACGGTCAGAGGGCCGGTTGACCATCCCCGGCAAGAATGAGTGGAGCGTATTTCTGGCGTTTTTCAAGCGTAGAAGAGCTGGGGTACCGGTCAATAAGTGAACTCAATAAAATGTATTGCAAGATTTGGAGAGGGGGCGTGAGGAGGCGGGGAATTGACAGGCAACCCCAAAACTAGTAGTATGTCTGGGCATAGTCTGGCAGGGCATTTACATGATGTGGGTGGTCGGTAGGAGCATGGGATTAGCCAGGATGGTACAATATGATCAGGGGGTCTGCCTTGATAGGTGCCGGCATTAATAAGTGAGAACCACCGAGTTTCAGGCCGGCGTAATAGGAGTTTATGTATGTGCCAAACGGCCTGTTTGTGTCGGGTGACTCGAAGGCCGTGGATGGTGGGGTGAGTACATTGGCTGAGGAGGTGTGGCCAGGTGTCTCGGGCCGAGTGAGTGTGAGCACATAACGGGCAGTTTGGGGATGTAAAGAGGTGGGGCCAAAAAATGTGTTTACGCTGGTGGCCCATGTATTGGGCATACCAAAATTTGAGGGTTTGTTTTATTTACGCATTTGTTGTGGTTTTGGTGTGCCAAAAGTGGTTAGATAATCTATGGTGGAGGACCGAAGAGTGCGTCCATTTCTGGATGTGCAGCTTATTATGGCTAGCGGAGGTTGAGGCTTGTTTGCTAGTTTCTCGGGTAAGAGTGGTTGAGAGGTTACGAACCGGGCGAGGGTCTGGTGGGCCTGGAAGAGGGTGGATGAACCAGAAAGGGTGGGTATGCGCGACATGTATAGGATCCGGCGAGGGTTCCACTGGTGGTTGAGCAGCTCCTTGTTGGGCGAGGAGGTCAGCGGCCTCATTGCCAGTGATGCCAGTGTGTGATCTAACTTTGATAAGATGGACTGTTTGTTTCAAAGAAATAGCAAGATGGGTGATGGCTGCGATGATAGTACGATCCGGGTGATGGAGGTGAGAGGATGGTCGGGAAAGGTGGTTACGGATGAGGAAGAGGGAGGTGAGACTATCCATAAAGATGTAATGGGGTGGAGTGAATGGAGGGAGCTAGGTGAAGGCGTCATGTATAGCCATGAGCTCGGCGCGTAGGATGGTAGCGGGGCCTGGGAGTCGTAGGGCAACTCCTTGAGTAGTGGCGGCGTGGTAGATACCGTAGTCGGCACGGGAGCCCGTGAGGGAGCCATCAGTGTAATGCGAGTTGGCAGGTGGGTATCTAAGATGTAGTGATTGCTGGAAGACCGGAGGTTTATTATTAGGGGTTTGCATGGGAAGTGGGGCGTATTGACGGGGTAGCGCTTTAGTCCAGGATTTGCATGTGGGGATCTTACGGGCTGGGGTGGTAGTGATGGACAGGGTAGGGGGTATGGGAAAAGTGGTGGCCGTCAAGCCAAATGTATCTTTTAGGAGGCAAGAAAGGCGGGAAGAAAAGTCGGTGGGTAAGGTGATGGGGGTAGAGGGGTTATGGACAAGGTATATAAGGGTTAGGGTGGACTCTCGGTGCTTTAGGTATTTGGGGAAGGGAGGGGTACGGTGATAATGAAGCTCATCTGGATCAATAGCTGCTAAGGTAGTGACCTCAGGGGGGAGATGGAGGAAGGGATGCGAGGAGGTCGGCAACTGTTGGTTAGTTAAGACGAGGATGGTGGTAGCTGAGGGGGAGGATTGGGTCGCTAGGCGTGCCCATTGAAGGGCGTCGTGTGCGTATGGCCCTGGGGATGGGTGTGCAAACCCGCAACCAGTCCATATATGTTGTGTGGCATAGCTGGAAGCACCAAATATGCAGTCCCGGGGATGTGGGCTAGAGTACGATGAGAGCTCCATTGGGCATGTGAGAGGACTAGAGTAATAGGAGTGTGTAATTTGAAAAGAGGTTATAAGGAATGATATTATGTCCGGCTGGAGGGTAACGTGGGAGTAGGCTTGTGCTAGTTTGGGGAGAGGGCGGGGCTTCTTGGGGGGGGTATCTCCTAAGTAGCGGTCAACAAGCCAGTAGAGTTCGGTAGCAAAGTCTTGCCTAGAAGGCATTAGATGGCTGGGTGACGGATCAGATGTGGAAAATCTATGCCATAACCAAGTAAGTCTGTCGTTCGAGATGAGTCCAATGTAGCGTCCATGAGGAGCGTATATTCTGGACATGCGTCGGCCAGAGTGTATAGTGGGGGATGTGCATAGTATGTCTTTGTCGGGGTTGCATTCCGAAATGCAGATGTGCACTTCTGGAGCAACTAAGGGGGTGTGGACGAATCTGGCATCTATAGGCTGGACTTGGGAGACATGTTGTTGGTGTATATGAGCGAGGTGTTAGTAGATTTGTGAAATATGGTAAGGAGATCAAGGTTATGTGTCGGGTCACAGTCATCATGAGGTCCAAAAAGGTCGTCCTCAATTTGCCATGTGTTGTCTTCTGAGGGGTAGCCCGCCCATTTACATAGGTAGAAAGTGTCTATGCAAGTAGCGCCAAATTCATCGGTGGAGGTTTGAGTTCTGATACCTGAGATAGCTTCGATAATGAAGGCGTCCGCGTTGTCGAGGTTGGTAGAGCGCGGGGTTAGGGGTGGAAGCAGGGGACTAGTTGGGGTTAGCTTAGTGGCGGGGGTTTGGGTAGGGGTGTAGTGTGAAACCAGTGGGGGGAGTATGTTTGGCACTCACTGGATTTTTGATGTCTACAGGGAAGAAGTTTAAGGCCTGGAACTAAATTTCTCTAAGTTGATTCTGTTTGAAATGTGAGCCTTATGCATTTTTCATTCGTTGAGGGGATGTCATTCACGATGACGTTGCCCTAGAATCACGGGGAAGATGACAAGGAAGGAGATGGTGGGGAACATGCACAGATGTTGCAATAGATTAGCGGCAGGGATGACTAAACCCTGCTGTGCTGGCTTGATTGTTTTGAAGCTTGATTCGCAGTAACACTACAACAGATTGCGGCTTTTATGACTCCCATGGGTGCGCAGTCATGACAGATTTGTGGCAGAAATGCCATTTGCAATCGTAAAATGCTTTTGAAGTCATAATGCAGGTCTGGGGAAGACGTATATGCGACTGTATGGCTCCGGTCTCTGCGCAACACAGGTCAAACATGTTTGACCACGAATATTGGCATGGCAGATATGACTACCAGTCACGGTCATGGCTAGACTGGAATGACGTGCACATATTGCTAGACAGACATATGACTTCATGACTCTCACTCTAATGCATTCTGCCAGATCATCACATGGATGAATCACTACATGACTGCACGTGTCGACACATGCTTTTCTGGTTATATATATAATATATGAGTATTTATATTTTGAAAAACCGGAGACTCTGACCAATAGAATGAATTAAAAAAAACAAAAGAAAAACAAAGTGCAAAAAGATTTAAAAAAAAACACATCGGCTGGTAAGTGGCACAGTGTGTCGCCATGGTGGTTTGGGGTTCAAACCCGTTGCCCTTATCCCGTGTGTGGGATTGTTCGTGACGGTATGTCTGGGCGTTAATCGTCATGTAGGTCTTATGGCCCTTAAATGAAGGCGGGTGAATTTTCCCCCCTCCTCAAGGGCTTGTGGTTTCCTTTAAGAAAAGAAAAGAAAAAGAAAAAGAAAAAGAAAAAATGGGCTTTTAGGGTTTACAAAAAGGTTAAAAAACTTAAAAAGTTGCCCATCACGGTAGCGTGAACAAACTTAGAGCAAGCGGGAGGGAGAGAGAGAGAGAGGGCTGGGACTTAGAGCGAGCGAGCGAGCGGGAGTAAGGGCAAACATGCATGGGAGGCCCGCAGTTGGAGCAACCTTCGCATCTGAAGCAATCAACCCTAGAAACGCTACGGTATGTGTGGGAGAAAGTGCTTTCGCCAAAGTTCATGGCACATCCTTCTACGAGTGGATGGAGGATGCGGCTGGCCAACATTATGGAAAAGTGTTCCATGGATCAATGACGGCGCTTTCTCTCACATCGATGCAGGATATTCTGAACACATACAGTGGGTTCAAGGGACTTGGAAGCATTGTAGACGTTGGAGGAGGTGTGGGAGCGTGCATGGAAATGTTGGTGAAAAAGTATCCGAGCAATCAAGCCATCAGCTTTGACCAACCCCATGTTGTGGAGCTGGCTCCTCACTTACCTGGTATCTCCGTCGCATACGTGTATTCCCTGGTTTTTCAAGTTCACTGATTTGAAGATGTGAAATGTGCTCAATTTGTTGTCTCCTCCTCTCGGAGGGTTCTTAGTTCTGTTGACTAAATCTCTTCCTTTCTCTTGCAAGGCAAAAAATAAAATAAAAATGTGCTCAATCAGTAAATGTTGCGGTAAGGATCCCATGGATTCAGCGACCACCAGTTGTGAGTTGCAACATGAGTAGGAAGACTGCGGACCTCTTTGGTGTCCAACAATTCTGTACCAGTCAGTCTGGGCCTTCTTCTGGTGTTGCAGTTAGGGGGTGTTCAAACTTCGAACAAAGGACAATCTATGACGCAACGTGTATACATATAGTCGTAAGTGGAATCAGATGTACCGGTTCTGTTGAATTGACACTGAGAAGGTTACTTGCGAAAAGAACTTCGGGTATTCAGAGCAGGATTACCATTGGAATAGTTATGAAGAGGCGGAGAGAGAAGCTGAGCTTGGACCCACAATCATAACTTGATTCTACGAGTGTGACCAAAAAGCTCCTCATATTGTTCAATTTACGTAGGGCATTATGGGGTAACCATGGGTGCGTTGTAATGGGTGCAGGAGTGAAGCTAGTCGGTGGAAACATGTTCGAGAGCGTGCCCTCTGCAGATGCTACCTTCCTGAAGGTTCGTTTCGCCCTTTACTCTTGGGAATTTTTATAACTAGTGCATCGAATCCATCACAATCATTCCCAAAGTAAGAGTAGAGTACTTATCTACATTCCAAGATCTTTGGAATCATTCCAGCTTCAACTGTACTGCTGCCATGCACATCTTTTTGCTTGTATAAGTAGTCATACATTTGTGTTGACCTCCCAAGCTTAGCTGCTGCAGGCAACCTCTGAACCTCTAACTTGAGATCTTTTCCCAGCTTGTAACGTACATGATATTAAATCAAATAGAAGTCAACTGGAATTTGCGAGCTCTTGAAGCAAGTGACGTGACAGGGCTTAGGTTTCGGTTGGGAGCTCGCCGTTCTTGGGAGAGTCAGCTTCGTCTTAGCAGGCCGTGTTTCAATCTCTACCCGCTCGGCCCTGATTTTACAGCACGGAGCAGAGCTGGCATGAGTTTCTTGAAGATCCTTCACGATGGTGGGACAACCGCAATCGCAAGGTGTGGTTTTTTCTTAATGTACGATGTGAAGAAGTTTGTCCATCTTGCAAATGTGGTTGTTGGCTTCTTTAGTACCATGATTTGGTATTCTTCCTGATGTTTACAAGGTTCTTGGGAGAGTTAGCTTGGTCTTAGCAGGCCGTGGTTTCAATCTCTGCCCACTCAGCTGCACCGTGTGGTGGTTCTCACTGACCAATCCGACATTACCTAACTAGACACAAGCAGCACACACAAGAGGTCCTCTTGGGTTCATGGTCAGTCAAATCCTCCATGGGTCATGATACAAGGTCGAGGACAATGTGGTGAGGGCACCTTATTCTTCAACCTATTTCAGCCTGTTTTGCCCTCTCATCAGTCTCGGCCCTGAGATGCATATTGAATTATGTAAGTTAGCTTCGTTGCTCATTGATAAGTAGGGTTGGGGGTGTTTGCTGGAATGATTGCTTGTATGCATGATTTTGTGTAGAGGCATAGATAGCTGAAGGAGCAACGGATAGAGTGTGCTACTAAAAGGCACCTTCTTCAACACATTTCACCCTGTGTTTTTCCCCTCTTATCAAAACCGCCCTAAATTTCAATGTCTGCAAGTTAGCTGGTTGAGTGAATCTAGTTTGGAGTGACTTTGACATATATTTCCAATGTGACAACAGGAAAGTATCGACAAACAAGTTTAACGGAGATGAGGGGAAGCTATGGAATGAATACTTTTCTGACCCCAGTCAATGGTGGGACAACCGAGGCAAAAAGGTAAATGCCTGTTGAATTACAGAGAGTAGCAGATGCAATTGAGAATAGGAACTAGTGTGTGATAAGTTGAGTTGGGTGTTTGCTGGAACAAATGTAGGTTGTCATTTGTCAGCTGCTAACAACAATGCAAGGATATATGCATGATCTGTGTAGAGGCATGGATAGCTGAAGGAGCAAGGATAGAGTGTGGGTCCAGATCATCCAGAGAGCCGGATTTCAAGCTCCAGATTACGATGATTCCCTGTGGAAGGATAGCTACACAAGAAAACCTGCATGGGTAGATGATCATGGGTAGAATGGTAGATAGTTTTTGAGTGACTTTGACATGATACTGCCAAAGTGACAATAGGAAAGTATCCATAAACAGGTAACAGAGATGAGGAGAAGTTGTGGAATGAACTTTTCTGACCCCAGTCAATGTGGGACAACAGAGGCAAAAAGTGAAGCCTGTTAGATTACAGAGAGTAGCAGACGCAATTCAGCAAGGCACGAGGCAAACTCTCTTCCCCGTAAGGGTGTGTTTTGTATCTGAGCGAATAAATATTTATCTAAGAATATACTTTCAAAATTCGTTATTTAATAATGTGCACTGTCCCCTGTTGGTCTCAAAAGTAATAATAATAATAATAATAATAATTATTATTATTATTATAACAATAAATTAAATCCCCAACCCCCCTCCCCACAGCGACGCGTGTCAATTGATATGAGGAACCACGTGTCAAAATCGCGATGCGACACGTGTTGACGTCTGATTCCCTCCTCTGCAGTTGGGATGGCATCGCAGTCTGACACGTGGCGTGTTCTGTAGAGAGCACGTGTCTTTCTTACACAGCGGCTGACATGGACCCGTTCAGTCATTTAGTAAAGCCAGCGTGTATGACTACCCCACAGCTGCTCAGGCGCCACGTCACAGCCAGGCTGGCGAGTCATATCTGCCATGCCACAACTGACTAGGGTTTTACGACTGTAAAGTCATGAAGTCGTAAATGGCTTTCATAACTGCATTTGCAGTCATAACACAGAGTCGTAAAAGCCGCAATCTATTGGAGTGTAATGGGGGGACAAGGGGGGCAGCTTGGTGAACTGTGCAGGATCCACAGAAAAGAAGCGGTGTCATTTCATCTTGATGCATACTTGCTGTGGAACTTGCTGGAAGATAAGCACGAGGAAGCAGCTTGGTCACGAGGAGCCTGCATTATACTTGACTATGTGTGCCGAGTAGAGCAATAGGAGACTCGGGATGTTGCTGCGATTTTTGTCAACTTGTGGTTATTCTGAGAAGGGGGGTTAACTATGAGTCTGCCCAGCGGAAGGAGCAACGCCGTCATGTTTGAAGGAGTAGCCAAGGCTTGCTGGAAGCTAGATGTGCAGGGGATCAATATTGATGCGGCAAACAATGGACTGGCAGGGATGTGAATAGAATGTGATCAAGTTTACCCTGCGGTCTCATCACTTATTGATTGGAAGTGAACTAGTTGGTATAATGGTAATAAGACAGGTGGGGCAGCATTGTAATCTGTGCAGCGAAGCGGTGTCGTCGCCGTCTTGATGGATCCTTGATAGTGGACTTGCTGGAAGATAAGCTCACAAAGGGGAGCAGCGTGGTCACATGGTGCCACACCGGAGCAGAGAACAGTGATGCGCGCTGCCTCGATTGGTGTTGACACGGGAGATGACTGCAGTTAGCCTTACTATGGGTGAAGGATTGAGCAAGAAGGATCTGGTGTGCTGCTGCGATTTTTGTGGTTTTCACCTATAGTTTGGTTCCCGAGATGGGTTGATTAGCAGCAATGAAGGCAGGGAATGAGTAAAGCATGTGGAGCAGCAGCAGCTCTTGTAATTGTGCACCTGCCACAGGGGAGCAATGCCATCAAGAATTGAAGGGTGACCTGAGCTCACTGGAATCTGGGTTTGCAAGGGATCAATGCGGCTGCTGCTACGAGCTGATACTAAGTGGGATTGTGAACAGTTAGTTGTATCGTTCATTCTGCCATCTTGTAACTTGCTTTAAGAAGTGACTTAATTAGCAAGTAGGGCAGGAAGATAAAGGGTAGATAGCGGAGCAGCTTATCTGTTTGTACTGCTGCCACGGATGTAAGCAGTGCCATCAATGTTTTATGAATTAACTAGGGTTTGCTGAAGGCAGAGCCATGGCTTGATGACTCTTGCCACTAGAGAAGCGTCGTAGGTAGCAGCAAGCGGCAGATACCAAGATAGCTGCTGACGAGGATGTATAGACGAGGATGGGCAGGGAGCTCCACCGGCTGGTCCCAAGTATAAAGCAACTAAGTAAGATGAAGTTTTGGTCTTCTGTTTGGGACTGTGGAAGTTAGAGATGTTTTTCTTTACTAAGGGGCCTCTGAAGAAGGTGGGAGAGGCTGTAATGTTTAAAAGAAAAATGAAATGGAATGGTGGCAGGGATTTCAGACCAGTGAGGTGTTGAGGGAATGGGAGCCAATGCAAGTGTCTTTGGGAATGTTGATTGAAGGGCGGTGTAGCAGTCATAGAATTACTGAGTGCATAGTATTGTTTATGTTGTTGATGCTTTGGTTTCAGAGTTGTGAGTATGGATTGAAATTCGTTTTAGGGTTTTAGATAAGGATTACATCTACAACTTTGAATTGTTGGAACAGAGTAGTGGGATCTGTTGTTTCCAAGATCATTTTAAGGATTAAGCGTGCAAATGATAGAGGAATGAGTGTGAAAATGCTGTTCACAGTAGCATCTAGTAAGTTGAAGATAGATTCTAAAGTTCATAGAGTCACTGTTGGATCTGTCACAAACAACCAATAGACGTACAGTCTTGCCTTTGAATGTTGTAGTTGTTACTGAAGGGTCCAAGGACTGAAAAAGAATGCAGACTGTGTAGATTGAGATGGAGGGAAGAGAGGGACTTCAAGAAAGAATGCGGTTTGTCTTGTGCTCACGGATGATCTCTGAAAAGTGACACCACTGGATGCCTGTTTGGGAAACTGCATTTGCATGTAGAAAGAGTTGCATCGTTCTGTTTACATTGTGAATTCAGCCAATCCTTGGTGAGAAGAGAAGATCATGTGGAAGGGGGAGAGAATCTTCAGTAAAATGGGGAGCAAAGGAGGCGTAAGGTGAGAAAGTGGAAACACCATGAGCTGACTGCAGTGAAACACATCCTTTGACTCTGTGTGCATTCAGTAAGTGGTAGTTCTGTTGCTCCAGTTGTGAGAAAAGAAAAACAGAGTGGATGAAAGGGAGATCTATTTGGCAAAAGAGGTAACAGAGGATTGACATAGAGAGGAGCTATTTGGAAAACCCTGAGGTGATTGTAGTTTAACCATCAAACTGGAAAACTTGATGCATAAACATGCATCTACCTTACAATCACCAAGCAAGTGTATGCTTTACATGACTGAATACATGCTGGTATGATATGTGTGTTGAAACATCAGGAATAGTAACCTTGGCATAGGTAATGATTTATGGTGAAAGAGAACCAACAGTCTAAGTTGGCATAAGCCCTGTTCATGTCTTCCCTTCCGCTGCGGCGTGAATGGGGTATACCGTCTCTGGTCATAAACTGACCCTGGATAAAATTAGGTAGGTTCTTAACAACTTAGAAAACATAAATAAGGGTGTGTGTCTAGTCAATAGCAAGGATAGTTGTACAAACAGCTTTATACGTTAGCTAGATGGGGGATTTATGCCCCATCTTTTGGTATCAGAGATTCGCTGGTTCCAAGGAACCAAATCTGAGCTATATAAAGTAGGATTTTCTGTGTAGAACTAATGCAAGCTTGATGGCAGGAAGAGACCACACCTTGATTCCTGACGAGCCAAGTATAGGGGATGTGCTAATCTGCTTCAGCCGACGCTCAGCAAATGCATATGCTGAACCACGTTTGTATTTCTTTAACCCTGCTTGGAGAATCATTGATGGTGACTTGTGCCTTAGGGTGATACATGCTGGTGGTAGGACCAGCATAGCACTGTGGGTTCGTGAACAGGGAAGATGGGAGAAGATCAATACCATGGCACGAGAAGTGACATGGGGAGGTAGAGTAGAGATGCTAAGAAATGGACAGTGGGGAATGGTATAGAGGTCAGAACTAGAGTTCCTGTAGAGAGAATTTAGAGCGCATTAGATAACCAATCAGCTTAGCTTCCAAGTTGTAAGGTAGAAGAACGACTAGTCCTACTAGTGTAGATGTACCTTATTATGGTAGGAATAGTGAGGACGTGAATGACTGGTTGGAGAGAATTCAAATGGAGGCAGATGTGAGGGATCTGAATGAGGACAAAACCTTCAAAGTGGCAAGGCTAAATCTGAGGGCCAAAGCTGATGAGTGGTATCGCAAACAAAACCCTAGACCAGACAACTGGGAGGACTTCAGAACAGCCATAGCTGCAAAATTTGGTGTCATTGATCTGGCAGAAATCAGGCTGCGAATAGATGCCATCAAGCAGGAAAATAGGCAGAGGGTTCAAACATATTTCGATAGGTTGAACCGCCTATTCATGAGGAGTGAGGCGTCTGATTTGGAGCAAGGGCGTAGATTCATAGGAGGTTTGAGACCAGAGATAGCGAGAGTGATGCTGGGCAGGCGCTTTTCTGACGTAGAGGAAGCACTTGAAACAGCCATTGAAATTGAGAGAGGTCTGGGCAAGTTGGGGCAGATACCTCTAGAGCCCTTGGAAGGAGAGGATTCAGATGAATCAATTGTGTTTGTCAGTCCTGTAGACAGAAGACTCGATCAGCTGAACAGTACCCTACAGAAGTACTTCGAGAGAAGACCAGTCATTGGAGAGAACTCAGGATCTAGGACACCACCTCGTGCTCGCCTTTGTAACACTTGCCATGAAGAGGGTCACATAGCTGCTTATTGTCCAAAGGGAAGAACCCAAGCCAAGTGTGACAAGTGTCACCGGTTTGGGCATTCCACGGAAATGTGTGGTGTGCGATGCTCTTTCTGCAAGGTACTTGGGCACAATGAGAGTGATTGCAGTAGAAAACTTGAGCAAACTGTTGTGATGGGCACTCCTGGGACCAACTATGTAGATGTGTTCTGTGATAATGAGGATGAGGTCCTTGCAGAGATGACGGCGTTGATGATTGAAACCAGTGTCAATGAAGTTAGACTTCCAAGGAATAGGATTCCTGTCTCCAGCCCTGTTGTTGAACCAGCAGAAATACCAGAAAAGAGTGGGGAGAGTAGTGAGCAGCCAAGCAAGGCCAGGAGTGAAATATACCCAAAAAGCAATTTCAAATCTGCTGTGGAAGGGGGAACCAAGTCCAGAATCTCGAACCACTTCTATAAAGGGAGGGTTTCACTATCTCCCATGGACCTCATTATGACTGTGCCTGGAGAGTTGGACAAACTGAAAGGTTTAGTCAAAGTAGTAGAGAGGGCAATGGTCCAGCAGAACGAGGCAAGTCATGTTGTAGCGAGTGTGAGGGCAGCTGCAAAACCATTGTACTCTGCAACTGCTGAGCCTACTATTTCATATGCTTACACTGGAAAGGTCAAAGCTCTACATGCTCACAGTGGGAGACTTTCAGATTTTAGGCCAGATTGATACAGGTGCAATGCTGTCTGTCATATCTGCAAGTACTGTCCGAGATCTTGGTCTGATGGGATCTGTAGTTACTGATAAAGACGTGAACTACATAGTAGCTTCAGGGGCTGTTGAGACTGCAATGGGCAGGCTTGAAGATCTTAAGGTGAGGGTAGGAGAACTAACAAACCGCCTTTTCCTTTATGATGGTGAGCACGGACATGTATCACATGCTCCTAGGACTCGACTTTTTGAAAATTTTTGGGGCTGTTGTGGATACAGAAGCTGAGACAATCCGCATCCGCTATGGTCCAGGCAAGGATTATGCCCATTTTCCCTTGCATACCATCAATTATGTAGAGCCTGCTGTCACTAAGTCTGATTGCCAAAGAGGAACTATAGAGGATGAGAAATCAAGAAACCCGGTAGCACCTGGTAATGTGCTGACACTATTCTCTGAAGAGCAGTATCTAGGCTTGTGGGAGGAACAAGGAGAACCTGAGGAAGAGTTTGTGGACATAGAGGAAGACTTTCCAAATCCTGAGACCTCTGACTCTGACAAGGATGAAGAAATAAAAGAATCCAGTCTGAGTGAGGGAAAGGAGGCAAATCTGAGGGAAGTTGAAAGGGTCATTGATGAAGTCAACCTAGGAGAAGATTTGTTCGAAGACCAAGGCATGTCTGAACTACTTCAGGAAGAGACGAGTTCATCGCAGCATGGCTGCTTCAATTATACAAGAGGCATACCAGAAAGCTTGGAATGGTGAACTGGGAAACAACAACGTAGAAATTGAAGATGACTTCCATGACTAGAATCAAGTAATAATGCAGGAAGAGGGGATGAGGGTAGCTAGTTCTTTGCAGAGTATAGAAGGGGAGAGCTGGGAACCTAGTCATGAAAAAAAAATGGAGACCCGCTGGAGAAACCTGAAAACTAGACTTAGGATTAATCCAAAACTGGGTCAGGAACATAGGCTGGAGTTAGAGCAAGAGTTGAAGGAAAGCCAGGACTGCTTTGCACTGAGCAAGGCTGACCTTGGCTACTGCATTGAGGTGGAGCACACGATTGACACTCAAGGCTTCCCTCCATGCAGGAGTCGGCCCAGCCGCCTGTCAGAATGGGAGGAAAATGAAGTACAAGGGCAGATTGAGACTTTGATCTCACAAGGCAAAATGAGAGAGAGTAGTTCAGAGTGGTCATGTCCAGTCACCCTTCCACCAAAGAAGGATGGGTCCAAACGTTTTTGTGGTGATTTTAGGCCTGTGAACCGCCTGACTAGGAGAGACTCTTACCCGATGCCATTGATACAAGATGTCTTGAACCAGTTGGGAAAATCCAAGTGGTTTTCTGCACTGGATCTGCAATCTGGTTTCTAGCAGATCAAGATGGATGACCGAGACATAAGCAAGACCGCTGTAATTATAAAGAAAGGGTTGTATGAGTGGCTTGTCATGCCATTTGGGCTGAAAAATGCCACTGCCACTTTCCAGAGGGCAATGAACAGGGTTCTTAAAGAAGAGATCAAAGATTGTGCTAAGGTCTTTGTAGATGACATTAACATCCATAGCAAGGATTGGGCAGATCACATGGGGCACATAAAGAGGGTTCTGAAAAGGCTGAAAAGGGCCAATCTTAGGCTCAACCCCGATAAGTGTGAATTTGCTAATCTGCAGCTGGTATTTCTTGGACATGTGGTATCTGAGGAGGGCATTTGGCCTGATCCAGAGAAGATTGCAGCAATTGAGCGCCTTTCCTTGCCAAAAAACCCTACTGCAGTTAAGTGTTATTTGGGGATGACAGGGTATTATAGGCCCCATGTCAAAGGATATGCTGGAGTAGTTGTGCCTTTGTTCACCCTAACCAAGAAGGACATGAAGTTCAGCTGGGGTGCAGAGGCACAAAATGCTTTTGCTGCCCTGAAGGTAAAACTGATTACTGCATGATTACATCGATCGAATAAAGGACAGGCGGTTTATCATCGATGATGTCATGGTGGTATTGGGATTTGATGCTAGGAGCAAGCAGCATCCAGAGCCGTACACAAAAGCACAATGGCTCGAAGTGAAGAAAAGGTACAAGTTCAACAAAGTCGGAGTTCGAGACATTCCGATCGAAACCGGGGGCCAAATACATAAAAAGCAAAGTGAACATGAATATGAAGACCGATAAAGTGAGTAACGCTTTCATCAAATACGTGCTTTCATGTAAGAAAAGGGTTGAAGACATGGAGAAGGAAATGGGCAACCTCAAGGATACCTTCAAGTCACATTACCAGCGCATAGGAGGGAAGCGAAGGTTCACGGATGCTAAAACACAGTTGAAAATTGAGAGAAAGAGGGATTTCGATAACATCGCAATGGTGTTCGTCAACACAGTCTGTGATGATGACTCAACTGTTTTCATGCAAAGAAATTACAAGAATATTTTTGATGCGTTCTTCAAACAGCAACTGAGCCCCAATGCATTTGTTTTCTTCTCGACGCAAAGGTCCTCTTCCAATCTGGTTTCGTACATACGGTTTGGCGAGGGGCGGAACAAGTATATTCTGCTTCAGGGGTTGTATCTTCCTGGAGAGTTCGACAATCCTTAAATGAGCCGGCCAAAGTCATTTTCAATGCCACTCATGTGCCTTGATTACGTATTTCTTGCTACAGCTGCCCAGATTGAGAACCACAAGGAGCACCTGTAGGGAGTGCTGATGTTCAGCCCCATTAAACCAGTGGTTAAGGCTCCGGACACTGAGCTCACGGAACACGAGAAAGATTGTGCCGCTTATGAACACGAATTGCGGGCGGAGTCGAGCGACTACATTGTGTCCTTGTTCTGTGGCGAAGGGATGGCGGCTGTCAACGTTTTTGGAGGCGTAATGTTAACATCGGCTCTCCACGGAAGCAATTCCATTTCCATTTCCAATTCGATTTCCTTTTCCATTTCCATTTCCGACACACATCTTTGGAACCTCGCGCGATCACGCGTTCATTCTATTTACTCAATGTTCGCATCTTTTGTAGGCTAGGAACGTCTGAGTCCTCGATATAAATCACAACCTGAAAAAACAAATCTGTGCGAATAAGGTTGCCGCTAACTACACACTCCTCCACACGGAGAATGAGGACGGAACCGAGGTTGGTGATGACACATTTGGAGGGCAGGAGACCCATAGACACAATGGCGAAGGAAATGACGACGACGATGACGATGAAGATGACGGACAAAGAGATCTGGAGACAGAGCAAAACCAGGAAGAAGGTGAGGGAAACGAAACGTCTGACAAAAATGAAGAACTTGAGGGAGGTGAGGAAGACAAGGGCGACTACCAACAAGATGATGCCGTCAACAATTTCTTGCAAGAGGAGACAGAACAAATTGAGCAAGGCAGAAATCCACCAGCTGAACAAGCAGGGAGGGTAGTACCAGAAGAAAGCCACCATCCAGGCCCAGACAAAAACCGGTGAAGGAGACAATCCCGAGACAACTGTGCTGTCTTCCTCCACTGAAGAAGTGGGGGGAGACAATGTAAAGGATAACGCTGATTCTAGAGATGTCTTCGATAAGGAGATTTCAGAAATAGACTCAGGGGTGGGATTCAGTCCTGTGGAGGGGGATATGCCATTACGGATGTCACCATATCAAGGTTTAAGCCAACGAGTTAGAGACATCATTGATGGTCAGGCATCTAGGGCATTGGTTGGCGATCAAAACTCTGTTGACGTGAGTATTTCAGATTATGAGCTGTCCTGACACTTGTAAAACCCAATTTATTACAAACTTGATATAACATCAGAATCTTTTACCAATGGAACTAATAACCTATTGCTTAGTGATAGTCTCGTAAATGAATCAAAATTTATGCGGAAGTCTAATCACCCGCATTTTCTGTAGATCCGTGAGTCCAATACGGAGGAAGTGACACATACCAGAACAAACGACACACAACAGCGTACAATGAAGAAACAATACGACTTGAGAGTAAGGATATCGTTGCCCAAGGTGGCAGCTTCAGAAACCGCGGGCGATCGCGCGAGGTTACTTATGGGAGGGGTCGACAAAAACATACCGGACGGGGGAATTGGCGGCGAAACCTCATCCGGCTTGGAGCAATTGCCGCCAAAGCTGGTACTTCATTCTCCGCCTTCTGCTTTCCTTTCTGCATTCCATTGCGAAAAACTTCTAATGAATTAATAATTATTTCCTAATGGGCAGGATGATATGATCTATCCACCACACAACTATTCCCAAGTTGTCAATCCCGCGGATTTTGTTGTTCTTCCAATGGGGTCCAATGGATGTCAGCCCGGATATTATGTCTTGGTTCTGGATGTCGGGTTCCTATGTGAGGTCTACCTCCAGAATGGGCCAAAAACCCCTCCCGCAACGCAGCCTTGTATCTCCACTGGAAGATTTAAGTTAGCAATGCGACATGAGGTGGGAGACTTCCTCAAATGGGTCGTCAAGAAGTTTTGGGTCATCTTATGGAACACTAGCAAAGAAGAGACTGTCGTGGATTTCAAATCAGCCTTGTTCGGGAGGAACGCCCACAAGGTCATGCATTACAGTTCCGACCAATGTGTGGAACATAGACTTGCTTTCAACACATATTGGCCTACTCTACCTAAGGCCCCAATCTACTTCAAATGACTTTACGACTTGTTCATAGACCCCGACTCTAAAGCCTACAGGTCTAACACCCTACTTATCGACGTCGTTGGGAACATGTACAAGTCTTTCCTCAATCCTCTGAGCCTGGTCATCTTCCTACCTAAATACGAAGCACTTGTAGATCCATACAAGGATGATTTTCTGATGGGTCATCTGAAGCCCCACCTAGAGAAGTTGAGGCATTAAAAAATGGACATTTGGGCCTTCAATGAGCAGAACCCTTTTGGAATACCTAAGGATATCTACTTTCAAGATGCTAGAGTGAAATTCATTAATCGCTGGGACTTTCCATGGCCTAAGAACAAGGATGAATGGGATACACATCTAAAGTACCTAGAGGCCCTGGAAGTGGAACATGAGATATTAAAGTGACTAGTTTTGAGAATGTATTGGGATTTTGAGGTCATTGAGTTCCTTATCTGTTCATGGAATTCTTCTTTTCTTGATTTACTTAAGTGTCTTTATCACTCCTTCATAGATCCGACAGCCGAGATCTCCACCTGTGAGGGGACCTCGCTTGATAATTTTTGACGTTAATGGAGTGCTATGCAAAATAACGAAGCGCCAGAGCCCAGGACCTGTTCCACGTTTTTCGGAATCTGATTACAGTATTCCTGCTATTGTTGGATATCGGCAAATCTTTAGACGGAAGATGTACCGGGAAGTTTGGCAAGAGTTACACAAGCACTTCATTTTAGGTATCTGGAGCTGCATGGTGCTTAAAAACTTAAATGTCGTTCTGGATTTGCTCCTACGTGGTCACGGCCAGCGTTCATCATGTCGCAGGAGGATTGTATCATTTGCCCAAGCAATCTGCACCCAAATTACCGAACGGGACAAGATCAACCTCCTGTGTTCTTGAAACCACTCCTTAAAGTATGACAAAGTTTTGAAGGTTTTTACAATCAAAGTAACATTCTGCCGATTGATGATACGGCTTTGAAGTGTTTGCTAAACCCTCCTGAAATTCTCAAGTCTTTTGAGAACATCGACGTCGACGATTTCTTCCTTCTCAAACTTAGAGATTTCTTGATTAGCTTCTTGAAATTTGAGAACGTCTCAAGCTTCTTGAAAGCATAGGATTTCCACCTTTCAAAGTTAACGATCCACAGTTTAAGCCTGTTCTTGACTATATTGACAATTCACAATATCGTGATTTCCGAGTAAATGATAAGTAAATATTCGCGTCCTACTGTGGACACAGATTACTATTTAAAATTGATTGTGAAGACCATGGAATTTCAGTTTTCTTTCGATATTCTTTTGCTTTGCATGGAAATTGTTATATTGCCAAACCATATGTAATGGTCAATGGATTCGTTGTTCCTTTATGTCCGTCGATTTCTTTTCGGAACCACGCGTGATAACGCGTTCTTCCATTTCAAATTTACTACTTTGTTGAAATATATTTCATTTGCAGGTATACCCATATCAATATGTTCTCCATGCCACAAATGCATCTCCAATTGACAAACAAATATCGTCTGATATTGTTGACGATGTAGAAATGATCAGGCCAGAAGCTTTCCAAGGACCTGACAATTTGTTGTCTACTCAGGCATCCTGTCGCGCACCTCAGTTCGGTAAGCTCCCCCTCAAGTCATAGTTACTCGCTTTGATGCGCGCGCCTAATTCCCAACCTGGCCGCCGGGCCAACTTGGAGCTTCGGCTGCTCACCGGGGCATAACGGTCCCCCTTTGTTCTCTCTAAGAACCCTCCACCGATTTGGAACCAGCGGGAATTCCCTTTGGTAGTTGGCAGTCCGGAACGGGGGCTGCTATTTCATGAGCCATGAGCCATGAGCGGCATGAGCCATGAGCAGAGTCGTAAGTGTGGAAAAAAAACATGAGCAACACTATTTTCCGGAAATGAGTGTCCGCGGGAATAGGGTTTAGGGTGCCACGGTCATAGGGGGAGAAGGACCTCCCGATGAAGGAGGTTCGGCAATGTTATTTAGAATTATATATTGAAAGGCAATGTTTCGCGAATGGTAGGGTGGTACTGCTCTGTACAATGGGGGCCCATTTCAGCCTACCAGCCATTTGCAAAATTCCACCCACACTCCCAATCCCAAACGAAATGAGCAATGACGCATTCTCGGAACGATGGACACAGAATAGAATAAAAAGAGGGCACAATGAGGTTTTTATTGATCCACATGAATTGCATTTGAAGCACGTCTACTGTGCTGATTGTGCCATCAAATCTTGAGCCCTGTGCCTACTGAATACAAGTCACGTTGTCAATGGGACTTCGACTGCTCTCAGAACTAGCTCATGAGTCATGGGGGCTCCTCCATGTAAAGTCGATTGCAGCCGTTGTACCGCCCCTAGTGATGTTCACCACAATGTCCTGCCCTTCAATCATACCACCATCGAATATGGAAATCTTCACGTTTTCGTCGTCCACACCAATGCGAATGTCCCCATACAATGGAGAAGAGGAGCGCACTCCTCGAGGAGAATAGGTCTCTCCGATGGAGTCCACCCACGTCCAGTGGCAGCAGTTCCACCGCAACAGCATAGCAGTGCGCCTTCTTCTGCATGGGTGACCGTCGTAGCTGGGAAAATCGGAATCGAGGATGCGCAGGAGCCACGGACTCTCAGACCAAGATCGTCACCCGCTCGAAGGCGTAGTGGCCTACGATATACTCAAAAGCCACCAATGTTTCCACAATCGAACCAGTATCTTCTGTGTAATCTGTGTACCAGATAACAATGTCTCCCGATGTGGCCGAATACATTGCATAATCGATGCCTCCAAAGGGGCAGTCGTCCCGGTTCCGGAAGCACGGCATCCTTGCAAAGGAGGACCTGAGGACGACTTGGATGCCGATGACCTTGCGGACAGCTACGAAGCCCTTAGATTTTGGAAATGATACGAAGCGGAAGAGCAGTCCGGCCTCCAATAATGGAGCATCTGGGTCACACGTACCCACCGACGGAGGTGGAACGTGTTCATCACGCCAGCGGTGGATGAAGCCATACATCTTTCTCATCAACAAGTTATAGTTTGAGATCTGCCACCGAAGTCCATCCCCGGATGGAAATTCGGCGCCGCATTTACATCGAAGAGGGGATGGACTTCGTCGTGTCCAGTGGCTATCGGCCCACCTGGCAGTGACTGCCCATAGTTTGCATGGCAGGGTAGGAAACTGAAACGGCTACATTCATGCAGCAGCCAATCTTCATCGGTCCAGGATCCTGTAGGGGGGAAATTTAAATGTGCCCTGGAGTGTTTGTGAGGAATTGCAGCGTTAGCTTGAACTTTTTCCAGCCACCGCGCTGCTCCTCCTCCATCCGGGAGCTGCTGTCATTGAGCGTACTCCGCTACTCTTTTTCAAGGATGCCGTGCCGCCGAAATCCAGCCGACTGCCCTTATCATGGCCACGATTATGCTATGTTCAAACCAGAATCAGGAGACATCATTGTCTGGCTCTCTGTTTTCACAGACGCTGCTGGAATCAAGCAAGAGTCTTTGCGCGCAATGGAGTATCTGGAGGGCTATTACCGCTTTGAGCGAGGTGAGGGCGAGGGTCAATGCGGTCCGTGGGTCCTGAAAATTGTTGACCTCGATATACCAAGCTGGAAAGGGATGCCGGACAGATCACGCACGGCCTCGCTTTGGCGCTGGAACTGCTGCCAGTGGACCAGGGAGGACGGCACCGGGGAAAACTATATACGTGCAGATCACTCCGCTCTTCCAGTGTATGGAGACATTCGGCTGCGTTGCGAAGACGAATCGCACGGGCACATGAGGCCCACAGTGACCTTGTCAATGTATGATGGTGGTATCATTGATGGACATGACATTGTCGTCGGCTCCAGCAAGGGCAGCAGAACGACCGAATTGCAGTTTACCTCGAGGTGCCGCAGCAGTGATGAGCTTGTTTTGAGGGGTATCGAAGTTCCGTCGACTTGGTGAAGCCCATGTAGAAGGAGGAAGGGCTTAGTTTTGTCTGCAGTTGGTAAATGTGAGACATCGTGTCCGATCAAACCCATCGTACCTCACTTCTGTATGATTGTGTTTCATTGTGTTGAATAACTGTCGGAATTGGCCCACTGTTTACAATTTGATGTCTCATTTCTACAATGTGTCTGTCCGGATGAATATAGCAGAGTAACCGGTATGTGAGTCATGTGTCAAGAATATACCAGAGTAACGCCATGTCGGACATTGAAATGCGCACCGCATTTCCATGTCGGCATCGAAATGCGGCGCCGCATTTCCATGTTTTCCATGTCCGACAAGAAAATGCGGTGCATCATTTCCGTCCAGGTACACGAAATACCAACACGGGTCTATAAATTGATCAGAAACGAGGTTGGCATTGCAAATGCGGCGACGCATTTCCAGCTTGGCAATGGAAACTTCTTTTTGGACAAGGGAATGCGGTGCCGCATTTCCGTACAACACTTCGAAAAGTGTGACATTTCCGACCAGCGCGATGGAATGCGTTACCGCATTTCCGAGAGAGGGTCTGCAAATGGACAAATTGCGATGTCCGTTCTGGAAATGCGGCGCCGCATTTCCATGTCCGTCATCGACTTTTTTTTACAATGGAATGCGGTGCCAATTTTTGCTGATGGGCCTGCAGTTTCGAACAACGACCATCCCCAATATGAAATGCGGCACCGCATTTTCAATCCGCCATCTCGACCTCCTTGTTCGACCTCTTGTTCGACCTCTGTAAGCGTGGTGGCATCCATGCAATGAGCGGGAGAGGCCAAAACTGGCGTGTGGACAAAGGAAATTTTGGAAATGCGGCACCGCATTTCCAATTCGATTACTTTTTACTATGCCAACATTGAAATGGAAAATTTAGTCCCTCCCCTGTTTTGGAAATGCGGTGCCGCATTTCCAAAAGAGGTTCTTAGAGTTTTTTTGGAAATGCGGTGCCCCATTTCTGATTTTGGGAGCGTCGTGGTTTGGGCGATTGTGTGGCTGGAATGCACACTGGAGAGGGGTCACGAATGTCGGGCAGAATTTCCTTTATATACTCTGGAAGAGAATTTACATTTACAGAGACTTCATTAAAATTCTATTAATCTTGAAAATCATCCGAATCCTCATCCTGTTCTAGACTGTCCTGCTCCCCCACCCCCCTCAGTGCCTTCTCATCTCCAGCGGACTGCTCGTTGGCCAGGCTTTCGAAAATCCCATCTTCCCCTTGCGGAACTGTCCATCTCACCTCCGTTGGGTCGTCTTCCTCCCTGTCTGCGTCGCTCTCATCCGCTGAATCACATATGTACTTTCGTACCCGTCTACCTGTCTGAGCTGCTGCCAACTCTTTCCTTATCCTTCTGTCCTCCCTAGCCCTCTCCAAAATCTGCTCTACTTTACTGGGATTCTCACTTCTTCTAATCGCTGTATTTGCGAGTTTAGCTGCATAACTAGGAAGGGAGTAGTCCCTCACCGGGCTCGTCATGAAGTCGGCCCTCGCAAAGAACGGGACATTCTTCCTGGCAGGAAGTGTAGGCCCTACATGTTTCGACCCGGACCCTGCAATCCTGCACATGACAATCATCAACGAGACTAATGAGAACCACAGTCGGGAAATTCGTTTGACAAAATGACCCAGAAGGCTTTGCAACTTACAATGTTTGCACTCACTCGTATTCCGGGTTCTCCTCCGCATCAATGTCCACTGTGTCTTCCTCGGACTCCGACGAATCCGAGGAGACTTCCGCTCTGTCGGGAGCCTTCACATTCCGTTGCAGCCCCTCCAGATGGGATCCCCACACGGATGAATCCTCCTCGTAGGCAAAGAGGTGCCGGTCGGAAAACCGCCCAGCCCACATTGAGGCACCTGTTACAATGCCATCCACACATTACCACATGGCGCTTCAGATGTTGCGAACTACATCCTAACGAGAATTTGCAGAACAGCATAGATCAAGATTCTGCATACCTGTCCCACAGATGAGGTCGAGCACTGTGCCCTCCACGTCTGTGCATGTCTCCATAATTGTCTGAATGAAGGCAGGGCTCCGAGTCCGTGAGTACCGCAGGGGTTCCGTTGAAGTGAGGCTATGAGGGAGAAGTTCCTTGGGAACGTTGTTGAACAGAACGTCGTAATCGAGTGGGTCGCAGTTCGGGTCAACCTTTCCTCCCTCCTTCCGGAAAGCAAAGGTGGAGTTCTCCTTCACAAAGCAGTGCATCGAACTGCTTCGTCTGCATACACAGGGGGAAAACGATTAGAAACCGAATGCGGCACCGCATTTGAAAACACCCAAGCAAATGAATGGACGAGTGCCAGTGTCGTAATCACCTTCTTCCCTTCCGACCGAAGGCCCAGTGTGTTGATGCACGTCCACTTCTTTTTCAGAATCGGGACGGCGCTCTTGCGGGTCCACTTCGCAATTCCTGTCTGAGTTTTTTTCCTCTGCTCGCCAGGACAACCACACAGCCTCTGTCGTCCAACACCATGCGGGCAAGCCCGAATCCTTTCTTCCAAAAGTCCTCCGAGTACCTGTTCCAAGATGGCAAAGCTTGCAGTCCTTCCACAGGCTCTCCGTCCGGAATATCCAAGATGATCATCGCAAGACCACTCGGTGGCATTTCCGCCCCTCCTACAATCCTTGTCTGCACACACCCTCTCAAAGAACGAGACCATATTCTGAAATCCTGGGGTGTCGGAAGGCTCTTCGGCAGTCGCCTTCTTCAGTGCTCTGCCCTTCAGACCCTCCATGGTCTTCATGTATGCCAACTTGGCTGCCCGTCCATCCAAAGCCGCCAAGAAACTCTCATTTACACACTGGACTACTGTTTCGGGAGCCACTTTCGGCCTCTTCATTTCCACCGGCTCGAAAGGGTGCCCCCCTGGGGGGTTGAAGAGTGCCTTCTTTGCCGAGCCAGTTCTCGTGCCTCTCGTGACAACGGTGGGCACAGGGGAGGCAGCCTGCGTTTGGGGGGTGGGCTGGTTGCAAAGTCTCCATCGGAGTCCTCTTCCTCACCCTCTTCCTGAACAGGCTGTTTCTGCTTCTTCGTTTTGGCGGGTGTCACAACAGCTGCTCCTTGCTGGCGAGTCCTCTTCTTCGACCCCTTCTGTTGGGCCTGCACAGCTGCATCCACCGTCTTTTGTGCCATCTCAGCTGCCTTTCTGGATTCTTCCAGAGCAGCAGATTCCTTTGCCGACTTTGGCCCAGCAGGGACACGTCTTTCCTTTCTCTTCTCTTCTGCCAAGGCGTGCAGATCTTTCTCAGACTCGTCAACAATACCGCCAGACATGTCCAGGTACCAGGGCATCCAACGAGATGCGCGGGATGCCATTGTTTCTGCATCTCGGGTGTGTAGACACAGCTTGGGCCCGCCACGGTCCAAGCCATGAAGAACGGGGGCTCTTGAGCCAGGGCCCCTGTCTGAAGGAGCACGTATTTCATATACCTGCAAGGCAGTCAGCATGCGTGAGCAAAAGTTGAGACCAACCTACTCGCAGAGTGCCACCGAAAACATAAAATGCGAATGCGGTGCCGCATTTCCGAGACAAACCTCGTAACCAGGCTTCGCATACAAGGGCAGCTGTGCTTCACCTGTAAACAATTCGCATTGCAGCTTTCCCGCTCCCTCCTGATGTGTAAACTCCACGCTCCTTCTTGCTGTCTGTAGCTCTCTGGCGAAAAGGTTGTCCTTGTACGCACATCTGAAACGTGTCACGTAGTCTTCCAATGTCTGTGTTCCATCCCATTTGACGTACAAGCCGAACGAATTTGTGTGCATTACGACTTGCTCCTTCGCATTCGACATTACCTGCGATTCCCAAATGCATTGTCACGTAGCAGTTCAGGGAATTCATTCAGAAAAGCAAATCTGGGGAAGTACCTTGAATTACCTGGAACCACCAAGTCATACGGTTGAGCCACACATCCACTGCAGGGTCGGAAACTTCAGTGGAAAAGACCACATTGTCCTTATGCTCTCGGATGCATTCCAGATCGACAGCCACCGTGTCTGCCATTTCCGATCCAATGTCAGGAGCTGGAAGAGAGTGGCTATTGCTAGGAAGGAACTTCAGTGCATTGAAACCTCACCTTCTCTTTCGCCTCCACACATGCCGTTGAGAGGTGATGCAGTTTCTCCAATTGCATGGTCGGCTGCATGGCCCGAGAATAGTGTTTTGCAATCTCGGGGATGAAGTCCTTTCCAAGTGCCGGATCTGCAATTGCCACCAGCTTCACAAGCTTTGACTTGTATTTGGTTCTGGACTTGACACCGGCTTCCTTCAAGTGCTCAGTCAATGACTGCAACGTTTTGACCTGCCCCTCACTTTCCATGAAGAAGCGTTTGGCATGGGCCAAATCCAGCTTGATGTTTGACTGCCAACAAAAACATGCAGAAGCGTTACATTCGATTCATGTGGAAAGATTACTGGAAATTGGGGAAGGATGAGCAGAGGGAAATTGGAGGACGACTTACTTCGTATATCACCTCCACCATTCCATCCATAGTGAGACGATACCATGTCCGGTCTGTTTTTGCAACGGCTTTCTGAATGAGCTCGGGCTCCAGCATTTCCGCAAACATCTGCGGATCAGTGAGACCAGTTTTCCTCACCCTGTACAGCATATGTGCCATGTGGGTATGCACGTACGCATTCTCAGTGACCCTGCAAGGCACACTCTCCAGTTCAGTACACGGAAGCACGGAAACAAACCAGAATGGAAACCGAAATGCGGCACCGCATTTCGAACGTGCTAGGGAGGGTATGAGTATCTTACGATTGAGGTCCGCCATGGCATTCTTGAGCAGGGAGGAGTCTGCCGCCTTCACCTTGAGGATGACACACTCCACCATGTAATGCCAGCCAATGTGCTTGGCATGGTTCTGCTTGATGTACTCCCACCAGGCGAAGTCGGTGATTCCCGTCCCACACAAAGAACATTTTACCCGACATATGGCCGAAGTCTGGATCACCCTTCAGCGTCGCCTCGAATTCGTGGTTGCGAGTGTGCCAGTGGGTATCCCACGTTGACAATTCATCGGCAGTGGGTCACGAGTTTCGCCGTCCTCATTCTCAATGGAAACGTAAAACGCTGCCGATCCCAGACGGTACCCTTCTCGAAATGCGAACTTGAGCTTATCCACATCTCCGGGAAGGGCCTGCCTGACGATGGGAAGGGAGACCATGCGACAGAGTGGGATTCGAAGAGTCCGCTGGAATACCCTGCTGCCAGAACTCTGCCAATGCTACTGTGTGTCTCCTCCAACATTTTATCCGCTGCACTTTTGAAATCCTCCGGAGACATGTCTGTAGGTGCCGGTAGTGGCTGAGCAGCTGGAGCATCCTCAACTGGAGCTGCACTCTGGGGCCTGTCTGCGGGCAATTCTGCCATTGCAGAGGCCTCCTCCGGGCCTGCTTGCTCATCGGTGGTGAGGTCTTGCTGCGAACGTTGAGCGGCAGCACCCTCCTCCGGTACCAAATCGAGATCAAACGGTCGATCCCATTGCCTTCGCTGCAGCAGAGTCGGCCCCAACATCTGCAGGCGGGAAATCCTCCAGGAACTGAGCTTCAGCTCGTGGAAGCGGTTTTGCGGGAGATTGTTCGCCCGTCGCCCTGATTGCCTTCTGCTTCCTCATCCTTGCAGGTGAAGGTGTCTGCTGCAATTGAATCTGTCTTTTACCCTGCTGCTTCATTCGCGTTGGGGGGGTGAATCGGCCTGAGCCGGTTCAGAAAGCCAGTAGAGGGACGGGCTGCTTCTTCTTCGACTTTGCTGGAGAAGGGCCCGACCCCTGCTGGCGATTCTCCATGACCGAAGAACGCGAGTCGATCTCTGGGACTTTGAACTTGCCCTTCGAAGACGCGTCTTTGAATCGCAGAGGGCTAGGCCCGGCAGGATACCCGCGCTCGGGATCGGGTGGGTGTACGTGCTGCAGCTAGCTCCTCGGACTCTTCCTGCGGCTCTTCGGATTCCTGCGATCCCTCCAGCACGTCCACCTTTCCTGTTAGGCATGCAAACATGTTCTGCATTCAAGTCTCCTAGCATTCAGTCTAAGAATTACAGAAGCAAAATGGGGGGTTCGGTGCTCGATCAGCTGCGCGCAGCCCGATCGCATGGAGCTCTCACTGGTGGCTGGGTTGCCTGAGTGGCCTGCTGCTCGGAGATGGCAATCTCCTCCTGTAGACGCATCTGCTTCCTCCCCTTCGGCATTGGCCTACGTCCGAAGTATAATTTCCGGAGCTTGCGACGAGGTCTCCTGTCTGGTGCACGAAACCCCCCCTCTCAGGTTCGAGCATAAGAAGAACAGAGAGAGGGAAAAGGGCAAAGAGTGCAGATGGAAAGGCGCGAGAGGGGTGACTGAGGAGACACGACAAAAGTAGATGAAACGGCGGTGATGCACCACTTGGGTTCGAAAGGGTTGGACGAAAGTGTCTCCTCGTGGAGTTTGCGTCATTACGAAATTCGAATCGTTGAGGGTACGCCTGCCGTCCGAAAAACAAACATCATTATCGAACGGTCAGGCCGCGCCGCCTCATGCCCCTTCAGTCAGATAGAGTGCCGACATGTGCAGCAATTCCGTTGCTCCACGTGTTCACATTTCAAGGCATTTCCGTCCCAGCGTCTGATGAGTTGGAGCGAAAATGCGAATGCGGCGCCGCATTTCCGTTAAGTACCATCAGCTACACATCCGTACTTGTTGGAAGAAAATGCGGCACCGCATTTCCGTTCCACCTTCACATACCTTAGTTGTTGAACGGAAATACGGTGCCGCATTTCCGTCCCACAGCTCCATGTATGAGATCAAAAGGGAAATGCGGCGCCGCATTTCCGTTCTGGAATGTCGAAAGGTGCGATTGGAATGAGGCACAACATTTCAGTTCCCGTGGTTCATGATTTTCGAAATGCGGTACCGCATTTCCGTTCTTCACATCGTTAGATGATGAATGGAAATGCCGTGCCACATTTCCGTTCGGGAAAGTATAGAGGTCTCACCTGGACAGAAATGCGGTGCCGTTCCGGTCGGAAAGTTTGAAGGTCTCACATGGATGGAAATGCTCATTTCGTAGCACAGCTCCAGGCCCACAAAACGGAAATGCGGCGCCGCATTTCCGTTCTAGAATGTCGGAAGGTGCGACTCGAACGGAAATGCGGTGCCGCATTTCTGTTCCCGTTGCACGATTTTCAGTCAGAATGGAAATGCGGTACCGCATTTTCACGTCTGACGCTGGCGGAAACGCATTTTCGTTCCACAGCTCCATGCCTCACATACAAAACGGAAATGCGGCGCCGCATTTCCGTTTTGGAATGTCGGAAGGTGCGACTCCGACGGAAATGCGGTACCGCATTTCAGTTCCGATGTTTCAGGATTTCATCAGAACGGAAATGCGCCGCATTTCCCTTTTGAATCTAATACATTCCGTTCTGGAATGTTGGGAGGTGCGACTCGGATGGAAATGCGTTGCCGCATTTCAGTTCCGATGGTTCACGATTTTCAGTCAGAACGGAAATGCGGTACCGCATTTCCGTTCTGAATGTGGTAGGTGCGACTCAATACGGTGCCGCATTTTAGTTCAGATGGTTCACGATTTTCAGTCAAAACGGAAATGCGTGCCGCATTTCCGTTCTGGACAATGTCTCAAGCGGTCGGAATTGCGCTGTATGAAGCTGTCGGAATCGCACTCGCTCCATGCATCAGATACAAAATGGAAATGCATTTCCGTTCTGGAATGTCGAAAAGTGCGACTCGGACGGAAATGCGGTGCCGCATTTCTGTTCCCGTTGTTCGTAAATCTCAATCAGAACGGAAATGCGGTACCGCATTTCCGTAACCTCACTCCGGTAAGCTCCCCTTCAAGTCATAGTTACTCGCTTTGATGCGCGCGCCTGACTCCCAACCTGGCCGCCGGGCCAACTTGGAGCTTCGGCTGCTCACCGGGACATAACGGTCCCCCTTCGCTTCCCTCTAAACCCTCCACCTTTGGGACTAGGAGAATTCCCTTTGGTAGATGGCAGTCCGGAACAGCTCCCCACTCTTTGGTCGCTTTCCGGCTCGCTCGCTTACTCACTAGTTTTTGGTCACCAACGGGCTTGCACCGTTCTCGGGGTTACTACTCCCTATATATACTTCTGTAGCTGTCCGCGGGGGTTTCATAACCAGCCATGCCATTTTATGGCGAACCACCACGAAAACCCTCGACTCCCGGTGGTGAGTCGCGGTGAGTCTTGGCCCACTCACCGCGGCCCCAATGGACCGTGATGAGTCCCAAGACTCCCCACGACTCCCACCTCGAGGTCTCCACCCCATGGTGAGTCCTATGCCACCCCCACTAAGTCCCACTAAGCTACCACCACCCCTTGTGGAGCCACCTCCACCGCAACCCGGTGTGCGGGGCTCCACCTAGTGAGCGCCTCCGCCTCCTTGAGTGCCTTGGGCACTCAAGGGTGCTTCAGCCCCCATACCTATCGCTGCCGCTGCCCCCACCACAGGGGCAGCCCCTCATGTGTCCCGACCCCCTGCCCTCAAGGCAAAGGGCCGCGACACACACCCCTACCAACAGGGAGTCGATGTCCTCATCGACTTGTCCATTTTGTAGAAACGAACATCCAAGTTGTGGCGTCCCACATCAAGGAGTTTGTTTCCGTACCATGGCGTCCCATGGCAAAGAACCAAACCCCACACTTGACTCCACTCTCCACTAGCTAGTTCGGCCGACTTCCTCCAAGTCCCGGCCAAGGGTGGAGCCTCTCCAGCTCCTCCCAGTGCACTCTTCTTGGCCTACTTCAAGGCCAAGGAACGATCCTCCCCGAGGATCGAATCGCCTTACTGCAACAACATTGCTTGCGATCGCTCATGATGCCGCTTTTGGCATCACCTTGAGCAAGGGTTCACCTGGAACCCTCTTTGACTAGGAAGATAACCTTGAACCAACCGTGCGCCCCAATCACTACAATTGGGTCCGCCTTGGAATGCTGGCCTGAGGTACGGGAACACGCGAAGCCGCACTACGACTTCGTCCCGAGGCTACACGATTATAGTACGTGAACGGAAGCACGTAGCTTCCGCGTTAGCCCGCACTACAAGGCAACCCCCTCGGTAGCGCAGTTATAGTACGCGCACGCGCCAGGTGCGCACTAGCACTTGAACTCCCAAATAAGGCAAGTTTCCTTGCCCCTTGGATGGGAGTCACCCGATTTCGGCACTGCGCAAACACACGATTAACCCAATTTACCTCTCCCACTTTTGTAAGCTAGCATGCATTCTACACACCAGCCAAACCACACCATGCATCACCATTCCAAACACAATAGGACGCACAATATTTGGAACCCATTTCCTTTATCACAAATTTTTGTACAATACAAGTTTTTGCAATCGGATTCCTGAGCTAGCTAAACCGGGCTAAGCATGCATTTCCTCCCCCACGCTCCAAGGTTGATGTCCCCATCAACGCTTCTTCCGCTTTTGAGGTCGCCCTTCGAACGCTGCAACTGCCTCGGATGCGTTTCCCATTTCTGAGGCACGCACCCAAGATGCCTCCACAAGATGATAGCCCTTCCATTTGACGAGATACTCCGTTTCTCGGTTCTTGAACCTCCTCGACTTAAGTATTGCCTCCACCTCGTACTCGGGTTCATTTTCATGATCCAACAGCATAGGTGGCGGACGCAACACTTGCTGCCGATTCGGACGTGCTTCATCTTTGAAGTAAGGCTTCAAAAGGGAGACATGGAATACTGGGTGCACCTTGCTGTTTGCTGGCAGCTCCAATTCATACACATCCTCATTCATAACCTCCGAATGCGAAAGGGACCCGCATACGGAGGTACGAACTTCGGACTCATTTCCGGAGGTAGTCGAAATTCTTGATGTTCAACCAGACCTCTGTGCCTGCCTCAAACTTCACTTCCCTCCGCTTCCGATTCGCCTGCCTTTCATACCGTTTCCTAGCTTTGGCAATGTTGTACTTTGCGAGCTTCAACAAACGCTCGCGTTCTTCCAGTACCGCCGCTACTGCCGGTTCCTCAACGTCCTGGGCGGCCCAACTTGTCGGCACCAGAGGTGCTTTTCCATAGACCAACACAAAAGAAACTCCCGTCGCGGAGTGTTCTGTGTTATTATAACAGAACTCTGCCGCGTCTAAGTGTTCCATCCAGTCTGATTGGTCTGCCGACACGTAATTCCGCAAGAATTGCTTCACTACGGAATTCACTCTTTCCGTTTGGCCGTCCGTCGTAGGTCGGAAGGCGGTGCTCATCTTCAGCCTCGTCCCCATTCTTCCAAAGTGCTCTCCAGAATTTACTCGTAAACTTTGGATCGCGGTCCGAGACAATATCCTTCGGGACTCCATGATGCTTTAAGACGTGGGCGAAGTAAAGTCGCCCTGTCTCCTGCGCGTTGCCGTCTCCTTGGTGGGGATGAAATGGGCCATTTTACTGAACCTATCTACCACCACCATGATTGCATCGAATCCTTTTGACAGCGGCATAGCAGTCATGAAATCCATCGAGACGCTTTCCCAAGTCCCCTCTGGAATCGGCAAGGGTTGTAACAGCCCCGCTTGCTTTTTGTACTCGCTCCGGTTTTGTTGGCATGTGGTGCATGTCTACATACTCCTCTGCCTCCTCCCTCAGTTTGGGCCAGAAATACTCTTTCTTCAAGAGTGCCGCAGTGCGCTTGGCTCCACCGTGGCCCGCAAGCGGGCTATCATGGCATTCTCTCAAGAGACTATCCCTGATCCCTCCCTTTGGCACATAGAGACGTTTTTGCTTATACCGGAGCAGTCCGTTTTGCAAGTGGAACTGCGATTTAACCCCCATTCTCAAGTTCTGCATCACGCACTTTGCCAGCTCATCCTTCCGGCAAGCCTTCCGGATCTTCCTTTGGAGCGCCGTCTCGCCCTTGTACACCAACAAGAGCTGCTGCTTTCTACTTAAAGCATCGGCCACCACATTGTCCCGTCCCGGTTTGTACTGGATATCCACGTCGAACACTGCCAAAGTATCTTGCCACCTAAGTTGTTTTGGGGACAACTTGGGCTGCGTGGCAAAATACTTCACCGTGACATTGTCCGTGAACACCTTCACTGGGTTGGAACCAACATAGTGGCGCCAGAGTTCAAGGCAATGTACCACCGCCTTCATCTCTTTTTCGTGCGTCGGCCACCGTCGCTCCACTTCATTCAGTTTCTTACTTTCGTAAGCCACTGGACGTCCATCTTGCATAAGTACACCCCCAATTGCGAAGTCCGATGCATCTGTATGAATCTCAAACGGACGATCGAACTCCGGGATTTTTAAGACTGGAGCTTCCGTCATCCGCTGCTTCAATTCAGCAAAAGCTTGGCCACAAAATGTGTTCCATACCCAGACTTTGGATTTACACAGAAGGTCCGACAGCGGCCCCGCGATCTTGGCGAAATTTCTCACATACTTCCGGTAATAGGAGGCGAGTCCTAGGAAGGATCGCACTCCCGGGACCGAAGTCGGAGGCTCCCAGTCCAAGATCGCCCTCACCTTTCTGTCATCCATTTTGATCCCATCCTGTGTAATCACGTGCCCCAAGAACTCCACTTTTGTGACCCCGAATTCGCACTTTGAAGCTTTGGCATACAGCTTCCCTTCTCGCAATTTTTGGAACACCCTTTTGAGGTGCTCCAGGTGCTCCTCCTTTGTTTTCGAGTACACCAAGATGTCGTCGATGTACACGATCACAAAGTCATCCAACCACTCCTGGAAAAGGCTGTTCATCAGCGTGCTAAATGTCGCTGGTGCATTGGTGAGCCCAAAAGGCATCACCAAGAACTCATATGAACCATACCTTGTCCTGCACGCGGTCTTCTCCTCATCTCCTTCCGCCACCCGAATTTGGTGATAGCCGGAGCGCAAGTCGATCCGGCTGAAATACTTCGCCTGCCAACCGATCGAAGAGGTCGTCGATCCTTGGCAAAGGGTACCGGTTTTTGATAGTCACCTTATTCAGAGCCCTGTAATCGACACACATCCGCAGCGTCCCATCCTTCTTGTCTGCAAATAGCACCGGGGCTCCGTAAGGTGACTTACTCGGCCGGATGTACCCCTTTGACATTAGATCCTTGAGCTGAGTCTTCAGCTCGACCAACTCTTGTGGCTCAACCGGTAGGGGCGCCTTGGCAGGCGGTTCCGATCCCGGTATCACCTCAATTTTGTGGTCAACTCCTCTTCGCGGTGGCAAGCCGCTTGGTAAATCCTCCGGCATCACATCCTGGTATTTCTCCAAAATCCCCTTGATCCAATCTGGGCTCGGCTCCCCATCGCCTTCTCCTTTCACTTCTCTAATGTAAAGCAAAAACTGGGACTCGTGTGTCTCCTCCACGGCCCACTCCTTTGCTGATAGAAGGTTTATTCGCCCTCCCACGGATTTGGGCGTTTCCGACACTCGTAAAACCTCGCCACCATTCCCACATGGCAGCGTGACTACTCTCTTGCGGCCATCTATGACCGCTCCGGATTTGCTCAAAAAGGTCATTCCCAAAATGAGATCCACTCCATCGATCTCGCAGATAGTGAAGTTCTCACGTCCCTCCCAACTCCCCAGTTGAAGAGGAACATCAAACGCCAACCTTGTCGCCAACTGAGGTTCTCCTTTGGCAGAGCGCACCTCAATAGAGGCCCCACGTCACTTGTCGGGAGTCCCAACTTTGCGCCGCCGCCGGCGTCATGAAGGAGTGCGACGCTCCTGTGTCCACCAACAACGACACATTAGTTCCGGATATTATCCCATCCACGAACAATAACTGACTCCCTTTTCGTAAGGCGCCAGTTTCCTGATACAACTCACAAGAAAATTTGCCTACCTTGCAAGTCCTGGCGACCACCGCTTCCACCAAGCGACTGATGGTATCTTCCGACAGCTCCGTGGTCGCCCGAGTCATGTTCAATTGCCGGGGCTTCGTGCACTTCTTGGCCATGTGCCCGGGCTCCCCGCAATTGAAACACACTCCATCAAAGGTCGCCTTCTGTCCGCCATAAGTCGCTCCACCCGCTTTTCCTTTCGAAGCACCGGGTGCCGCCTTGACGTGTGAAGGACCTCCCTTCGATTTCCACGTGCCATTTTCGCCGCGTGGCCTATCCCACTTCTTTTCCGGTCGGGAGGAGTCACCTTCCCGCCGGGTCTTCTTGTGGTTCAGCTCCGTACGGCCTTGTCTCTCACCCCTAGGGACATCCGAGAAACATTCAGCTCTCTCAATTGCCTCGTTCAAAGTCTTGGGTGGCTTCTCCTCCAACTTCCGCCTAGCCCATGGGGCCGTCCCGCCACAAAGTTGAAGACCATTTCTGGTTCTGCCATGTCCGCGACTTCGAGCAACAGCACATTGAAAGCCTGGACATACCCCCGAATGTCATCTGTTTGCTTCAAATTCCTCATCTTGTCCCGGGCAAGCCAGGATGCGTTGAGGGGCACAAACTGTCTCTTCATCAATTCCTTGAACCACTCCAGTTCAAGGTTTCCGGGCTTGGGCCTCGGTCGTGAAGGCGTTTCTGCCACCATTGTTGAGCATAGCCCCTCAAATAGGTGGGAGCCACTTCCACCCGATCCTCGTCACTCAACTTGGCCGCCGGAAGTACTGCTCTAGCTCCAGGAGCCAGGTGTGAGTGCCTTCCGGTTTCGAACGCCCTCGAAGGTGCCGGGTTCCTTAGGCTTCACCTTAAACTTTGCCTTAGTGGAAGTGGCATTAGCCGCCTTCAACACGTCTTTCAACGTCCCGCCAAACTGCGCCAACAACCCTTCCCAAAAGGCTGCCGGCATGGGAGGCATCTCTTGGTTTGTCGGAGCTCTCAAAGATTCCTCGGGCTCCGACTCCTCGGATTCCTCCCGCTCCTGAGCGGCCGTTTTCGGAAACATTAATCGCTTCCTCAAACGGCCGCCTCGGTGACACGTCGCCCCCATCGGGCTCACCGGGATCATCATCTTTTGGGCCGTTCCGCTTTCGCTTCGGCTTGCCCGACCCCATGATGAGGCCAATCCCAAGGACGATCGCGTACTGAACTCTAAGCTCTGATACCAAGTGTCGCGCACCTCACTCGGTAAGCTCCCCTTCAAGTCATAGTTACTCGCTTTGATGCGCGCGCCTGACTCCCAACCTGGCCGCCGGGCCAACTTGGAGCTTCGGCTGCTCACCGGGACATAACGGTCCCCCTTCGCTTCCCTCTAAACCCTCCACCTATTTGGGACTAGGAGAATTCCCTTGGTAGATGGCAGTCCGGAACAGCTCCCCACTCTTTGGTCGCTTTCCGGCTCGCTCGCTTACTCACTAGTTTTTGGTCACCAACGGGCTTGCACCGTTCTCGGGGTTACTACTCCCTATATATACTTCTGTAGCTGTCCGCGGGGGTTTCATAACCAGCCATGCCATTTTATGGCGAACCACCACGAAAACCCTCGACTCCCGGTGGTGAGTCGCGGTGAGTCTTGGCCACTCACCGCGGCCCCAATGGACCGTGATGAGTCCCAAGACTCCCCACGACTCCCACCTCGAGGTCTCCACCCCATGGTGAGTCCTATGCCACCCCCACTAAGTCCCACTAAGCTACCACCACCCCTTGTGGAGCCACCTCCACCGCAACCCGGGTTGCGGGGCTCCACCTAGTGAGCGCCTCCGCCTCCTTGAGTGCCTTGGGCACTCAAGGGTGCTTCAGCCCCCCATACCTATCGCTGCCGCTGCCCCCACCACAGGGGCAGCCCCTCATGTGTCCCGACCCCTGCCCTCAAGGCAAAGGGCCGCGACACCGTGCTTGTGGAATGAAAAATGCGGTACCGCATTCCGTTTGGAGAGATGAATGTCTTTTAATGACGGAAATTGTGCTTGCAGCATTTCAATCCTCAGCTCCATGCATCAGATACAAAATGGAAATGCGGCGGCGCTTTTCCGTTCTGAGATGTCGGAAAGTGCGACTCGGACGGAAAATGCGGTGCCGCATTTCTGTTCCCGTTGTTCCTAAATCTCAATCAGAACGGAAATGCGGTACCGCATTTCGTTCGACCTTCACATACCGTGCTTGCTGGATGGAAATGCGTTACCGCATTTCCGTTCTTGGAAGAGAGTATAAAAGGTTTCCCGGACGGAAACTCGGTGCCGCATTTCCGTCGCTCTGGTGCATGACCAAGATGCATACGGAAATGCGGCGCCGTCGTATTTCGTCCCCAGCAATCGAAGAATCACTCGGGACGGGGAAATCTGAACTGAATGGGTTTGCATTGTCGAACAACCACAATTGCGGCCAGTCTTGATGAGCACAACTTGGTTGTCTGCAGTTTTAACAGCAGTCCTGGCACTTGTCAGTGCGGAACGTCCTGTCTGCACGAGAATACTGCTGGATCCACCCTCAGGAGAACTGTCAGGAGATGTTATTTCGTCGCCGAATCGGCCATCATTGTCAACTACTGGCTATGGAATCAAACCTCCAACCTTCATGCATGTAGCTTGAAACAAACTTTCCACTTCAATGTGCGACTTCCAATCGTCGATGGGCTCCGCAGATCCACTTAGATGGTGCCTGTGAGCCTTGGTCTGTCGCTATACTGAAACTCGCACTTGCCAACTCCTGCGGTGTTCGATGGCTCCGAATTCCTACGCTATAGTTTGCTGTCCTCCGCAACTTGGGGGAGCCTGGATCCCAAACGAGGGAGGACTTTGCAGAGTGACTGAAACTTACCTTTGTTCCCAATTCAAGCTCAAACGGGCACAGTTTATTTGGAAGAAGAAAGAAGGAGGTTCCTGGACAGTTGACGAGACCATTGTCGTGCTAGGTAACGACGGAGGTTTGCGGATCGAATGGCACGTTCCCCCCGTCAGACACCATCCTGTACCGAGCTGTGGGAATGCCCATTTCCTTTCCGAATCAGTCGCTGCCCACACCATCCACAAAGGAGTCCGGAAACCGAGAGGCGGCCACTGCCAAACAGAGAGGTATGCAACGATAATCCATTCCGACCTGGACCGTCAAGACCCTTCCATAGCTTCTCGTTGGACGTATTCGACATTTCCGACGAGGAAGATGATTGCATTGAGGTACCCATGTCCTCACACGGTCGTTCAAATCCGGCATGGACGTCTCTGTAGGTGCTACGAATGTGCCCTCGAGCATAACTCCAACCCGGTCCATTGTGCAGCTCCTACGACAACATCACCTCGATGGTTCTCGCTCCGAGCTGGCTGCTCTCGACTATGCCAAATTCCCAGTCAGAAAGGTAAACGTTTCTGCCTCCCGAAGTCGATGGCAATGTCATCTTCGAGTTTCCACCTGTTTCTTCGTCAAAGAAAGCCTCCGGGATGTTAACAGACATGGATCGAAAGCATGACGGACACCCCTGGTGTGTGACAAAGACCAGTAGCACGAAAATTGCTGATGGGTGTTCGTGTACGATATGTCCTCTGTGCGGGGAAGCTGAGGTGCCTCAATCCCACCTGCTTCCACTTTCTCTCCAAAGGAGGGCGGAGAAACGAGACGGATTGGACTGGCACAATGCATCATCCATTCATTGTCTCCAGCCAAGCTCCTGCGGGTTCTTTCAAGTGTGCACATTGCAAAGAACCACCGACGTGCATGTCCATGTGCAGAGCCAAGCAATATTACGTTAATCCATTTGCTCCCGGACTTGACTAGAGCTTGCATACACGTTGGGGTCCACTGCCACCCCTTGGCGAGAGGCAACATGCGTGAGGCTGTGCAGGAAGCACACGACATCATAAAAGAGGAGTGAAATTGAGCCCCGGAGCCAGACCAAAGCAGATTCAGCTGAAGGCAGCCACAAGATTGCTCTTGGCAAAATCATGTCTGAAGATGGTTCCGACCGAGAGCCTTGACCGAAGACGAGATGCGTGACCTCTTGGAGTCCGTCTCGCACGTTTGTAGTCCGAATGTGCGGAATCACATCGTATCTTGCAAGCAGGAGTTCGGCAGGGGGTCGGACATGTACTCAATCCTGGAGGTGAAACGAATGACTGGATATGACTACATCCAAGGTAGCAGGTTTCCAGGGCAAGGCAGCGAATCCGATCGTTGTTACATTTTCAAAATGTCGACGTGTGGGCCTGGGAGTGGAGTCGACTTGGTCACTCGCATGACAACTGGAAACTTGTCGAATGCTTGGGTGATGTTTGATCACATCAAGCGAATTACAAACCATCAGTGGGTGACTATGGGTGCGCATGTTTATGACTATCACTCCAAGAGGCTCATGACGATTGCAATCTGCGAGATGAAAGGGGAGGACACACAGTCCGAGATGCATCTTGGGAGGGCATAAACGAGCAGATGGCAAGGGCGGGATTGCCAGAGCCCAATTTCAGGGGATTCATGGCAGACAACGCTCAGGCCAACTGGCAGCGGTGCGGCGTGTGTACGGTGAGGACCCCAATGTTCCAATGGAGGGGAAAGAGAGATCCTGTGGATTCCATTGGATGCAGAGTCTATCCACTACACTACCAAATTGTTGCTAGCTCATTCCAGGCTGAACACCGTGTCCTTTGTACGGCGTGGAAGGATGCACCCACATTTGATGACGCGGAGGTTAAGTTTGCTATCATCGAGGCTTGGTGGAACACGTCAGGTGCAGTGGAGACAACCAATCTGGGAGCATTGCACAGCTGGTTGGGGTGGTGGCATTTTCGGTATCGACAGTTCGGACAGTACATGCGGGAGGTAGGCTGCTGTCAATTTCGTTCATTTGTCTTCTGTTACGGACATTTCGATTGGTCCCTCACCATGTTTGTGTCCTTCTAGGAGCGGTGCTTGGATTCCGACACGGACATGCCGAACACGAATATGGCAGAATCGGTCCACTCCTCGTGGCGAGCGTCTTGCCGCACATCTGGTGGACGTAGTGACGGCCACAACGGAGGACATCGACAGAGCAATCATGCAGCAAGCCACGTACTACAAGTTCCTGAGCGGCAAACAATGGGGCTTTGGCCGGACAGGGAGGAATTGTTGGTACGAACAGCTTCGAGGTCCAAGAATCCAGTGAAATGGCGACAGCATTGCGAGAGAAGATCAAAGGGACGCCTCTGCACCGCAGAGGTGAACACCTAGAGGGGGACGTCCGGACTCGCCCTGTCAGGCGGAGGATTGAAGAGGAACCCGGTTGCGAAGAGGATTCCTGGAGATCCGACAGGAACATTCGGACAGCACCTCGAGGTCCCGTCATGTTGCCGCACAATGTGTCTTCCAGCAGTGGAAGCCAAGAAATTCAGATCGCCGTCGCCTTCAACCGGGGATTTCGTGCAACAAATGTCCACCGCTCCCTTGCCCCAGATTCCGCCCGCTGTTATGCAGTATGGCCAAGCCATTGTGGAGACGACTGTGTCTGCATCACAGTGGAGAATTGCTCGCACAAAGCCGTCGTTTCGAGGAAGGTGTTCCGCAATTCGTGTGGATACACGGCAACGTTGTTTAGAGATGATAAGGAGGAATCCAGATGGGGCTGTCCCTGCTCCTACTTTTCAGGAAGATTTGTCCATGCAAAGTTTGCGGAGGCGACAACCACCCAGTTCTGGTTCTGCAGGCACGACATTATGACTTGCGTGTATGGAAAGCCCAAGTACGGCATACAAACAATGCCAGGGCTCCCCCGGTGTGGCCGTGGAACCAGGCTGCGATCTGAGTCAGGTTGAGGCCGACGCCCTTACCCCGCAGGATTTCGGATGGTGCAGCGCACTGACGTCCCCAGACAACCATTTCCGCTTCCACAGCCTCCACCACCGACCCCTGTGAGAGCAAGAACAATGGGACACGACAGCTCTAAGCATCCTACACACCGTTGGGGGAAACCGAAGAGGGCGGCGACCTCCCTCAAAAGTGAACGAGACAAGGATGGGGAATGCACTTCGGATGAACTGTACAATCCAGAGCTCGACAGAAGTGCCCCCACCAGGATTCGGCGTGTGTATCAGATGGCCACGGCGGGCTCAGCTGTTCGCAATGAGGTGTACACCATCACCATTTCAGAATTACCCCACCTGCAATTGCACCGACTTCCAGATCATGGCGAACAAGGGGGCATCATACTGCCCTTGCAAGCATTTGTACTACGTGTACCTAAAAGAGACTCCGTTGTAATTCCACAACTCATCACTTCATACATGCACCAGGGTTGAGCCCCCAGGAGGTTCACACTCTTCTGAATATGGATCCAGGGGACCAGTGAGCTTGGCTTGCGGTCCACATACAATGGTACGCCCATCCTTTTCGGATAGTAGAACTGTACTGCTGCCAGTACCTCAGACTCTGGCCACAGAAAGGTCCGACATATGTCTTGCCCTACCAGTAACCTGTTTTGCTCGAACTAAGATATTACTATATCGTTCACTTGTTTCCACGTGCATGTATTTTTGTATTTGGAGGGTTCATGTTTTTCTGCTTTCGAAAACTTGCTTCCTCATTCGACCTCCGACAAGGAAATGCGGCGCCGCATTTCCAAGTATCGTCGTAGGTACCCCCAGAGCGGCCTTCGCCAACACCAAACCGCTCGAAATTCGCACGTGCGAACCCTAATGCGGCACCCTATTTCCCAGTTCAGTTGCAAACCTTTCCCGCCGAATACCCGAAGAGACAGAATTGTGAAGTACTGCAGACTGTATTGGTGCAGACTCCATTGGTTCAATCGCGGCAAAAGGGTCAGCTTCATTCCAATGTTAAGGCATGTAAAACCGCGGAATACTCTATACAGGCCAGTATGCGACGTCCTTTTGCAGTGGTAATACTGGATTTCCCGTTGCACGGTCACTTATTTCCATGAGCGGATCTAAAAAACCATGAGCGGACTTGTTACTGACGACATATCTTCGCCGCATTACATGATCTGGAACGTCCAAAAAACGGCAAGGTCAAATAAAAAACTATTATTTTAATACTTGTTTAATCTGCCGCATTTCAAATTTGGAGGAGTCCGCTCATAAATCCGCGTATCTTAGACTTCGGCTCACCGCTCATGCGGCTCATGCGGCTCATGGCTCATGGCTCATGGTTTCTGCTCATGAAAATAGTAAACCTCCGCTCCCTCGCTCGCTTACTCACTAGTTTTTGGTCACCAACGGGCTTGCACCGTTCTCGGGGTACTACTCCCTAATTACTTGTAGATCGGCTCGCTCGCTTACTCACTAGTTTTTGGTCACCAACGGGCTTGCACCGTTCCTCGGGGTTACTACTCCCCTATATATACTTCTGTAGCTGTCCGCGGGGGTTTCACAACCAGCCATATGCCATTTATGGCGAACCACCACGAAAACCCCATGGTGAGTCCTATGCCACCCCCACTAAGTCCCGCTAAGCTACCACCACCCCTTGTGGAGCCAACCCCCACCGCAACCCGGTGTGCGGGGCTCCACCTAGTGAGCGCCTCCGCCTCCTTGAGTGCCTTGGGCACTCAAGGGTGCTTCAGCCCCCCATACCTATCGCTGCCACTGCCCAACACACAGGGGCAGCCCCTCATGTTCCCGACCCCCTGCCCTCAAGGCAAAGGGCCGCGACACACACCCCTACCAACAGGGAGTCGATGTCCTCATCGACTTGTCCATTTTGTAGAAACAAACATCCAAGTTGTGGCGTCCCACATCAAGGAGTTTGTTTCCGTACCATGGCGTCCCATGGCAAAGAACCAAACCCCACACTTGACTCTACTCTCCACTAGCTAGTTCGGCCGACTTCCTCCAAGTCCCGGCCAGGGGTGGAGCCTCTCAAGCTCCTCCCAGTGCACTCTTCTTGGCCTACTTCAAGGTCAAGGAACGATCCTCCCGAGGATCGAATCGCCTTACTGCAACAACATTGCTTGCGATCGCTCCTGATGCCGCTTTTGGCATCACTTTGCGCAAGGGTTCACCTCGAACCCCTTTGACTAGGAAGATAACCTTGAACCAACCGTGCGCCCCAATCACTACAATTGGGTCCGTCTTGGAATGCTGGCCTGAGGTACGGGAACACGTCGAAGCCGCACTACGACTTCGTCCCGAGGCTACACGATTATAGTACGTGAACGGAAGCACGTAGCTTCCGCGTTAGCCCGCACTACAAGGCAACCCCTCGGTAGCGCAGTTATAGTACGCGCACGCGCAGGTGCGCACTAGCACGTGAACTCCCAAAGAAGGCGCAAGTTTCCTTGCCCCTTGGATGGAAGTCACCCGATTTCGGCACTGCGCAAACACACGTAACCCAATTTACCTCTCCCACTTTTGTAAGCTAGCATGCATTCTACACACTAGCCAACCACACCATGCATCACCATTCCAAACAAAATAGGACACACAACATTTGGAACCCATTTCCATTTATAACAAATTTTTGTACAATACAAGTTTTTGCAATCGGATTCCTGAGCTAGCTAAGCCGGGCTAAGCATGCATTTCCTCCCCCACGCTCCAAGGTTGATGTCCCCATCAACGCTTCTTCCGCTTTTGAGGTCGCCTTTCGAAAACTGCAACCGCCTCGGATGCGTTTCCCATTTCTGAGGCACGCACCCAAGATGCCTCCACATGATGATAGCCCTTCCATTTGACGAGATACTCCGTTTCTCGGTTCTTGAACCTCCTCGACTTAAGTACTGCCTCCACCTCGTACTCAGGTTCATTTTCATGATCCAACAGCACAGGTGGCGGACGCAACACTTGATGCCGATTCGGACGCGCTTCATCTTTGAAGTAAGGCTTCAAAAGGGAGACGTGGAATACTGGATGCACCTTGCTGTTTGCCGGCAGCTCCAATTCATACACATCCTCATTCATAACCTTCCGGATGCGAAAGGGTCCCGCATACGGAGGTACGAACTTTGGACTCACTTCCGGAGGTAGTCGGAAATTCTTGATGTTCAACCAGACCTCCGTGCCTGCCTCAAACTTCACTTCCCTCCGCTTCCGATTCGCCTGCCTTTCATACCGTTTCCTAGCTTTGGCAATGTTGTACTTTGCGAGCTTCAACAAACGCTCGCGTTCTTCTAGTACCTGCGCTACTGCCGGTTCCTCAACGTCCTGGGCGGCCCAACTTGTCGGCACCAGAGGTGCTTTTCCATAGACCAATACAAAAGGGGAAACTCCCGTTGCGGAGTGTTCTTGTGTTATTATAACAGAACTCTACCGCGTCTAAGTGTTCCACCCAGTCTGTTTGGTCTGCCGACACGTAATTCCGCAAGATCTGCTTCACTACGGAATTCACTCTTTCTGTTTGGCCGTCGGTCGTAGGTCGGAAGGCGGTGCTCATCTTCAGCCTCGTCCCCATCTTCTTCCAAAGTGCCCTCCAAAATTTACTCGTAAACTTTGGATCGCGGTTGAGACAATATCCTTTGGGACTCCATGATGCTTTAAGACGTGGGCGAAGTAAAGTCGCCCTGTTTCCTGCGCCGTTGCCGTCTCCTTGGTGGGGATGAAATGACCCATTTTACTGAACCTATCCACCACCACCATGATTGCATCGAATCCTTTTGACAGCGGCATAGCAGTCATGAAATCCATCGAGACGCTTTCCCAAGTCCCCTCTGGAATCGGCAAGGGTTGTAACAGCCCCGCTTGCTTTTTGTACTCGCTCCGGTTTAGTTGGCATGTGGTGCATGTCTTGACATACTCCTCTGCCTCCTCCCTCAGTTTGGGCCAGAAATACTCTTTCTTCAATAGTGCCGCAGTGCGCTTGGCTCCGCCGTGGCCCGCAAGCGGGCTATCATGGCATTCTCTCAAGAGGCTATCTCTGATCCCTCCCTTCGGCACATAGAGAGACGCTTTTGCTTATACCGGAGCAGTCCATTTTGCAAGTGGAACTGCGATTTAATCCCCATCCTCAAGTCCTGCATCACGGACTTCGCCAGCTCATCCTTCCGGCAAGCCTTCCGGATCTTCCTTTGGAGCGTCGTCTCGCCCTTGTACACCAACAAGAGCTGCTGCTTTCTACTTAAAGCATCGGCCACCACGTTGTCTCGTCCCGGTTTGTACTGGATATCCACGTCGAACACTGCCAAAGTATCTTGCCACCTAAGTTGTTTTGGGGACAACTTGGGCTGCGTGGCAAAATACTTCACCGTGACATTGTCCGTGAACACCTTCACTGGGTTGGAACCAACATAGTGGCGCCAAAGCTCAAGACAATGCACCACCGCCTTCATCTCTTTCTCGTGCGTCGGCCACCGTCGCTCCACTTCATTCAGTTTCTTACTTTCGTAAGCCACTGGACGTCCATCTTGCATCAGTACACCCCCAATCGCGAAGTCCGATGCATCTGTATGTATCTCGAACGGACGATCGAACTCCGGGATTTTCAAGACTGGAGCTTCCGCCATCCGCTGCTTCAATTCAGCAAAAGCTTGGCCACACAAGGTGTTCCATACCCAGACTTTGGATTTACACAGAAGGTCTGACAACGGCCCCGCGATCTTGGCGAAATTTCTCACATACTTCCGGTAATAGGAGGCGAGTCCTAGGAAGGATCGCACTCCCGGGACCGAAGTCGGAGGCTCCCAGTCCAAGATCGCCCTCACCTTTCTGTCATCCATTTTGATCCTATCCTGTGTAATCACATGCCCCAGGAACTCCACTTTTGTGACCCCGAATTCGCACTTTGAAGCTTTGGCATACAGCTTCCCTTCTCGCAATTTTGGAACACCCTTTTCAGGTGCTCCAGGTGCTCCTCCTTTGTTTTCGAGTACACCAAGATGTCGTCGATGTACACGATCACAAAGTCATCCAACCACTCCTGGAAAAGGCTGTTCATCAGCGTGCTAAATGTCGCTGGTGCATTGGTAAGCCCAAAAGACATCACTAAGAACTCATATGAACCATACCTTGTCCTGCACGCGGTCTTCTCCTCATCTCCTTCCGCCACCCGAATTTGATGATAGCCGGAGCGCAAGTCGATCCGGCTCAAATACTTCGCTCCTGCCAACCGATCGAAGAGGTCGTCGATCCTTGGCAAAGGGTACCGGTTTTTGATAGTCACCTTATTCAGAGCCCTGTAATCGACACACATCCGCAGCGTCCCATCCTTTTTATTTGCAAATAGCACCGGGGCTCCGTAAGGTGACTTACTCGGCCGGATGTACCCCTTTGACATTAGATCTTTGAGCTGAGTCTTCAGCTCGACCAACTCTCTGTGGCTCAACCGGTAGGGCGCCTTGGCATGCGGTTCCGATCCCGGTATCACCTCAATCTTGTGGTCGACTCCTCTTCGCGGTGGCAAGCCGCTTGGTAAATCCTCCGGCATCACATCCTGGTATTTTTCCAAAATCCCCTTGATCCAATGTGGGCTCGGCTCCCCATCGCCTTCTCCCTTCACTTGTCTTACGTAAAGCAAAAACTAGGGCTCGTGTGACTCCTCCACGGCCCACTCTCTTGCTGACAGGAGGTTTATTCGCCCTCCCACGGGTTTGGGCGTTTCCGACACTCGTAAGACCTCGCCACCATTCCCACATGGCAGTGTGACTACTCTCTTGCGGCCATCTATGACCGCTCCGGATTTGCTCAAAAAGGTCATCCCCAAAATGAGATCCACTCCATCCATCTCACAGATGGTGAAGTTCTCACGTCCCTCCCAACTCCCCAGTTGAAGAGGACCATCAAACGCCAACCTTGTCGCCAGTTGTGGTTCACCTTTGGCAGAACGCACCTCAATAGAGGCCCCCACGTCACTTGTTGGGAGTCCCAACTTTTGTGCCGTTGCCGGTGTCATGAAGGAGTGCGACGCTCCTGTGTCCACCAACAATGACACGTTAGTTCCGGATATTATCCCATCCACGAACAGTAACTGACTCCCTTTACGTAAGACGTCAGTTTCCTGATACAACTCACAAGAAAATTTGCCTACCTTGCAAGTCCTCGCGACCACCGCTTCCACCAAGCGACTGATGGTATCTTCCGACAGCTCCGTGGTCGCCCGAGTCATGTTCAATTGTCGGGGTTTCGTGCACTTCTTGGCCATGTGCCCGGGCTCCCCGCAATTGAAACACACTCCATCGAATGTCGCCTTCTGTCCGCCATAAGGCGCTGCACCTACTTTTCCTTTCGGAGCACCAGGTGCCGCCTTGACGTGTGAAGGCCCTCCCTTCAATTTCCACGTGCCATTGTCGCCGCGTGGCCTATCCCACTTCTTTTCCGGTCGGAAGGAGTCACCTTCCCGCCGGGTCTTCTTGTGGTTCAGCTCCGTACGGCCTTGTCTTTCGCCCTTAGGGACATCCGAGAAACATTCAGCCCTCTCAATGGCCTCGTTCAAAGTCTTGGGTGGCTTCTCCTCCAACTTCCGCCTGGCCCATGGGGCCAATCCCGCCACAAAGTTGAAGACCATTTCTGGTTCTGCCATATCCGCGACTTCGAGCAACAACACATTGAAAGCCTGGACATACCCCCGAATGTCATCTGTTTGCTTCAAATTCCTCATCTTGTCCCGGGCGAGCCAGGACGCGTTGAGGGGCACAAACTGTCTCTTCATCAATTCCTTGAACCCACTCCAGTTCAAGGTTTCCGGGCTTGGACCTCGGTAGTGAAGGCGTTTTTGCCACCATTGTTGAGCATAGCCCCTCAAATAGGTGGGAGCCACTTCCACCCGATCCTCGTCACTCAACTTGGCCGCCCGGAAGTACTGCTCTAGCTCAAGGAGCCAGGTATTGAGTGCCTTCCGATTTCGGACGCCCTCGAAGGTGCCGGGTTCCTTAGGCTTCACCTTAAACTTTGCCTTAGTGGAAGTGGCATTAGCCGCCTTCAACACGTCTTTCAATGTCCCGCCAAACTGCGCCAGCAACCCTTCCCAAAAGGCTGCCGGCATGGGAGGCATCTGTTGGTTTGTCGGAGCTCTCAAGGATTCCTCGGGCTCCGACTCCTCGGATTCCTCCCGCTCTTGAGCGGCCTTGTTTTCAGAAACATGCATCGCTTCCTCAAAAGGCCGCCTCGGTGACACGTCGCCCCCATCGGGCTCACTAGGATCATCATCTTTTGGGCCATTCCGCTTTGGCTTTGGCTTGCCCGACCCCATGATGAGGCCAATCCCAAGGACGATCGCGTACTGAACTCTAAGCTCTGATACCAAGTGTCGCGCACCTCAGTTCGGTAAGCTCCCCCTCAAGTCATAGTTACTCGCTTTGATGCGCGCGCCTAACTCCCAACCTGGCCGCCGGGCCAACTTGGAGCTTCGGCTGCTCACCGGGGCATAACGGTCCCCCCTTTGTTCTCTCTAAGAACCCTCCACCGATTTGGAACCAGCGGGAATTCCCTTTGGTAGTTGGCAGTCCGGAACAGCTCCCCACTCTTTGGTCGCTTTCCGGCTCGCTCGCTTACTCACTAGTTTTTGGTCACCAACGGGCTTGCACCGTTCTCGGGGTTACTACTCCCTATATATACTTCTGTAGCTGTCCGCGGGGGTTTCACAACCAGCCATGCCATGTTATGGCGAACCACCACGAAAACCCTCGACTCCCGGTGATAAGTCGCGGTGAGTCTTGGCCCACTCACCACGGCCCCTATGGACCGTGATGAGTCCCAAGACTCCCCACGACTCCCACCACGAGGTCTCCGCCCCCATGGTGAGTCCTATGCCACCCCCACTAAGTCCCGCTAAGCTACCACCACCCCTTGTGGAGCCACCCCCACCGCAACCCGGTGTGCGGGGCTCCACCTAGTGAGCGCCTCCGCCTCCTTGAGTGCCTTGGGCACTCAAGGGTGCTTCAGCCCCCCCATACCTATCGCTGCCGCTGCCCACACCATAGGGGCAGCCCCTCATGTGTCCCGACCCCCTGCCCTCAAGGCAAAGGGCCGCGACACATCCATTGCTGTTATGGAGAGTGTTTCGAGGCTCAAAATGTCAAAAGATGAATCCACAGTTAGCAGGGTCAATGATTTAACTAGGGTTGGCTGCATAGTGGAAAGTGACTCTCAATATCTTGGGAATTCTCCTTGGAGCCGTCCTTCTCCCAACACTTTCCACCAGACACCGTCACAGGGCATCTACATGAGTCTACCGAACAATTGGTTGCAACCATCGCTCAACTGCCTCCTCATCATGTCGTAATTCCAAGCGGGTCACCGGATCACGAGGGCTAGACACCTCAGCTGCTGAGAAGTCAGGTGATTTAATTCTATTTCATCCATGCATTTTATTGTTACCGTGTTTCTGTTCATCCTCTGATTTTCTCTCTTTACTCCAGGCCATAAAAGCTGCAACTTATGACCTTTCTGTGAAGCGGCAACTTCTGTGGGGTTGTATTCCAAGGTAATCCCTTTTTTTCCGTTTGAATTCGGTTCAGGATGTGCAGAAAGAAAGAAACCGAATTCCATTGCCAACCGTCAGCGAGAAGGTTATTGAACTCACTCATTCGCCGATTGAGGTCAGCACACCGACAAGACCGGCAAATATTTTTGCACATCCCCAACCCCCCAGAATTCCGGATGGTCCTGTGTCAAGGAAACGTCATAGATCATAGCAATCAGCGGTGGTCGTGTCCGACGATGAAAAAATAGCATCTGGCGTTCTGTTATCCCTTCAACATTCACCTGCCTCCAGTGGTAACCCGCCTCAAAATCGGAGGGTAAATCTAGCAAAGGTAATAAGTATCTCCTTCACTTGGTCCTCTGTCTTATTGGTTATGGCTTCTTAGTAATCAGTACATATATCATTTACATTGTTGACACAACTTTGCACAAAGTAACCTCGCGCGATCGCGCGTGGTTGCAGGAAACTCAGAGACTCCCGATTGTGATTTTTTGTCTCAAGTCTCAATTGGGTGTCGTAATGCTGAAAATATTACCTTTGCAAAATATTCCATTTGAAAATCAGGGTATAGAAACTAGGTAAACCACAAAACGCAAGTACGTTGTGGCATTTTTTGAGTTGCAAAATGTATTGGAAATACCTAATTTTTGGGTCAGATAACAGAAACTAATGGGCTCTTTTGGATGGTTCAGAACGTTGTTACTCAAGAAATGTGTGGTGTCCAGAAACACAAACGCATGTTGCTGGTACTGAGTGTCAATGGACTTCTTTGCTACACCTCCTACCGGAGTTGAGTTGTTTAAACAGAGGTTCCACTTGAGGAAAGTAACAATTCGGGTGCCCGCAAGACCATTTGTGGTTCCAAGAGCTGGAGTTTCTTCGACTTGCATTGACTCATTTTCATGTAGCGATTTGGTCTTGCTCTGAGAGGGATACTGTATTCAAGATGTTTGAGTGTTTCGTTCCCCTAGAAAATATGAAACAATTTCGTTTCATATGGTCTGCCGAGCATTGCACAGATACAGCTAGACATATTAAGCCTGGAATGAAATATCTTATTAAAGATATTAAGAGTATTCTCGTAAAATTTAGTGGGAAAAATTTTGCTAGGCAGGGGCAAATTCTACTGGTCGACGATGACCCATCCAAGGCACTCCGAAACCCAGTGAATACTGGAGTCTTCCCCATCACATTCAAGGAATCAAGCAATTTGGAGGATTTGGTTGACCTCATCAAAGCTTTGTGGCCTTTTCTCTCTGGCTTGATTGAGCCCAGTCCGTTGTTGATTACATCGGCAAGAACTCCTGCAAATCTTCCGGCCCTCCGATAGATTGAAATCACGTTCACTTGTCCTGGTTTGGAAGATTTATTGATGCTTCTGTTTGACACCCCCCTCAAAAAGATCCCGATTATCTGGGTACGTAGTTTATCATTGCCCTATTTTGTGTGTAGTCCATCAGCTTTACTTCAACCTCTATTTGTACTTATATGTATGTGGACTTCACATGACTTTTGTGAGATCAATGATATTTCAATGATCTTTGTATTTTCCTTAACAATTCCCTTATGTGCTGCCTCCACACAGTTATATTCCAGTGTCAAGTTCAGAATCAAATTCGACAGGGAAGAAAGAGGACCGGCAGCGTAAGGTTGAGCGGAGGGACCGCGAGGCTTTACGTTTGTCGAGGTCATCAAGTACAGCTACCAGTGAGGTGTCTGGTCATATCTTACATCAATCTCCCACTGTATCCATCTCCTCGGGTGCACAGAATTCCGCCATCAGTGGTTTTCGACGGCGATCTCGAATATATGCATTGAGTGTGAGCCGTTTGGGAAGCAACTCTGTGTTATTGATGAATTAAACTATGGTCGGCCTGTTCATTACACACATATGTTATTTAACTCTGTCAATGTTATGCCAGACCCTTTCGGCTGTAATGTTAGTCATCGAAGTTTGAGAGAAATTACGCGCGATCGCGCGTGGTTCCTTCATATATCCTCTTGTGGAGCTAGCATAGATCAGCAGTGCCATCAGATGTTATCAAAACAAGTTGACTTCATTGTCAGTTTAAGCAATAACAGATCAGGCTGGAAGCTGGAGGAGGTTGGAGGAGAAGAAATTTTCCGATGTTTTCATATTACGATGGGGAACAAGTGATGATCATCGTCTATGACTGAATTCGGGTTCCTATCTCGTAATTCAAGCTCCCACGATGGTCGTCTCATTTGTTCCTGAGCGGATTGTGAAGCTCTGTTAAAATCTTTCTTCAAATGGATTGAAGTAATTTGGCGGCTTCGAAATTCCTTCCCTGACGAACTGATGGCACCATTGTGGTTGATTGAAATCTGGATGCACTCGGCTCTTTGGGGTTCTCAATGGTGGTAGAGGCAGAGATATGTCGCGCGATCACTCGTGGTTCGAAAAGCGGAATTCAGCATCGTCCTGGTTCTCCAGCCGACTGCCAAAGTGTTATATTACCTCAACAGTGCCACATGTGATTGGTCGGAGTGATGTTTTTTCTATGCTCACGCATTCAACAACGAAAATGTTGTCATTCGAAGATGTGATGATTCTGCAGGCATAGTGAGTTGTTACAGCGGGGAACTCAAGGTATTCGGATAATCCGTCCCGGAATATTTCACACCATCATCCTGGATGATTCATTGATGTATTTCAGAACACGCACTCAAATCATCCAGGCTGATGGTGTCACTTGTTCCTTGGCGGATTGTTCAAGTATCTTATAATCCTAGTCTTTAAGTTGTTTGAAGTCATTCTCCCTGCTTGCATAATCCGATCTCCAACAATTGACAGCGTCCTCGTGGTGTTTTATTTGGTTCCTATATCCTTCGTTTGGAGATCCATTATTCTTTTGAGGAACACCAACGATTAACATCGTGCAATCTCGCGTACTTTTCTAAGAGCTAACCTGTTCTGATGTCCATCATTGCACACCAAAATGGTGTTACAAGGAGGCAGAATGTCAGCAATTGAACGTCAATCTCCAGCGACATTCTCGTCGTTTTCATGTGGACTGGACGCCAAAGGAGGAACACCGTCGCTAACAATCTGTGTAAACAATCTCAACAATCATATGTACTTCAAGGTATTTGATATTGCGTATGTTCATGTAGCTAATTTCTATGGGAGTCTTTTTGCTATTCCCATTCCAACAACATCAAGTCCACTGAGACTGCCATATTCCGAAATCGGAATCAGGCACCACCTACATGAAACCATCAGCTAAAAATGAAATCTCCAGTTCATTCAATCACAGCCCGGAGAAATATCTCAAACTGCTAGCCAACTACTTGTGGGCTAGGGTGTTTCTGGTGGTGCCTTCCACAATGTTGCGCTGCTTGAGAGAGAAAGCCGCTCAAATGTGGAGGCAGATTTTGATATCACAATCACCACTCATATCGCTGTTTTTTGCACCAGCATGACATGTCATCATGCATATCTGCCTATACTCATTTCTCCAGGAGCCTTCCACTGCAAGAGTAAGCCCATTCAAGCCGGACCTTCGAAATGCAAGGTTAAGAATCTCTCCACCAAGTACTGCACGAAAAACAACACTAACATTCGTGTTGGACTTTGCACCCAATCCATCGGCTAGGGCATCACATCTAAAGTATTGAATGAGAAGGCGACCGCGGGGGAGCTTCGCCCCATGGGATGTCCAGGTCTTGCAAGTCAAATGCCTTCAGTAAGTCATTTTTAGATGTCTAAGGCGTCGCTTAAAATGACTTGATCATTTTTTTGTTTCTGCAGTAGATGGTACAGGAAAAGCGATGCCAGAGACGTCGCTTATATTTGAGCGACGCGAGGAGTGTCGCTTTGAGGTCCCGACGAGCAACTGATGTCTGCATGAACTACCTTATGTACAATTAAATCATATGATTGTGTGTAAGTTTTGGAACTGATATGTTGGTTAGTGTGAAGTGTCTTACGGTGTGTATAATCTAGAGGTCTTGAGTTCAAATTTGCCAAACAACACGTTGAATGATTTAGGAACTCGATATGTGTCGGCTACTTGCAAACACCTGCTCATGGGTTAGGTTTGACATTAATTCGATGTTGTCACTACATGGCAAGTGTGTGTCCCGCCATTTTTTGAACCAATTCCAAAAACATAACAAAGACGGACTCACAAATAGTCATAGAGATAAAAATATAACAAAAAATTAAAACAATAGCGACCCAGGGCGTCGCTTTTAAATTATATATATATATATATATATATTTTGCCATGCCTCTGTATCGCTATGGTGACGCCCGGGGCGGCGCTAGTGGGGATTTTCAGGGGGGTTGGATGCCCCCCCCCCCCCCCCCCGCGGTCGCCTTAAATTGTGTATATGCGACGTCTTGGCTGCGACGTCTCAGGCGTCGCATATTCGCATCCACCACGGACCCCGGCGTCGCCCGAGAGTGCTGGCATCAAGGTCATCACCACAATATGGGCAGGCTCGGTAACCTTTTGTGCTAAGTCCCAAGCAAACTGAAAGCCCTGTTGAAACAAAATGATTATGTACTTCATCTCAATAATATTGCTTCATTCCCTCATTCAGCTTAACAACAACAGATCTTGCGGTTTTCATGACTGCCATTTGTGCCAGTCATGGCAGATCTGTCTACAAAATGTCATATGTAGACGCGAATGACATTACAGTCGACACGTAGATGCGGGGAAGTCATATATACGACTGTATGACTCCGCACTCTACTCATATGAGGTCAAACATGTTTGACCACGAATATTGACATGACAGATATGCCTCAGATATGACTAGTAGTCACGGACACCACTATACTGGAATGACGTATGCATATGAATAGATGCACATATGACTACATGACTGTGACTCAGTGTTTTTTTTAAGAAATTTGAAAAATAAAAGTTATATGAATGACTGCGAGGTTGACGTCGACTTATTGGTGATTTATTTTAAATATTGAAATAAAATAAATATAAATTACTGGAATTGTAAGTGGTTTCAACAACTTCACTAACGACTCCACAATTATATCTCAAATTCATGTAATTTGAAATATATATAAATAATTAGATAGAATATACAGTCATTTTAATTCCTCATTTAATGACTATGTAATTATATATATATATATATATAATTTAAGTTAACAATACCTTCACATAATTACATGGAATATATAATTATTGTATATAGTGCTAGGATGCAAAACATTCAAAAACTTCAAAAGGTTGGCTCAAATTTAGGGTTGTTAGATCGCAATATACAAGGCTGGGACTTGGTGTTTTTTGGAAGATGCGGGGCTTCTGGAGAGGGGCAGACTTAGTATTTGGGAGGAGGAAGGATCAAGAAGTTACAGCATCTGCAAAAATTCAAAAAAAAAAAACTAAAAAAAAAACCCCAGGGCGTCGCCTTTAAAAAATATTATTTTTATTTATTTATTTTATTTTTTCCTGGGGTGCTTGAAGTGATGCCCTGGGCGTCGCTACCTCCCAACCGACGTCCAAAGGTCACACCAGGGGCCGACTCCCAATGCGTTGCAGCTGGTCTGCGATGTTTTTATAAAAAAAAATTATTCAGCTGTGATGCCTGAGGCATCGCATTGTAGGACTTGGCCAAAATTCACGTTTTTGTGGATTTTGGCATTATTCCTACGACGCCGGAAACGTCGCAAGATGGGGCGCAGCGGGGGCGTCGCACGGGAGAGGCAGGGGGGACAGGCGTCGCTAAACCCCCCTTACCGTAGTACTGAGAAGACAAAAGCATTTGTTTGATGGGAAAGAGGAGACACGTCCTCCACCGATCCAACCATCTGGAAAGTTTTGGCAAGACCGATGGAAAGAGGTCAAAGGATGGGTTATGGATTGGGGATGCAAACAAGATTGGCATGAAATGTCTATCAATCTTCCATGAATTGCCATACTCGACGGTAAATTCCTCAAATATTCCATTCTAAGTACTACATGTAACTATCATCATATTTCATATAGGGACTATGCATCACTTGTCTTCCATGATTAAGATTAAATGTATGACAGTGATGTAAGAAAATATGGTGATCATATGTGTAGGACCTGAAGATTCATCATCTCATTGACCCCATGCACATTGAGAAGATTGTGTGCTCAACACTTCTCCGTTTATTTGAAAACATGACACCGGCCGTGAAGAAAGGAATGTCACAAAAACTAGATTCCCAGCTCGCTGTAAAGTGAGAGCTCAAAAGAATAATCTCGCATGCCATATCTTTGGGCCAAAGAAGATGGCAGGGACAATCAGGGCGTTTTTCGGTGGAAGTATAGGCCATCACCTTGGCAATGGACAAAGGAAGAAAAAAACAGGTGCGCGGCACAATATGTGCCATCTGGACGCCAACCGGATATTGGTCATCCCTCTGTCTCAAATTCAACGAGGAGAAAATCCATGGTGTGAAGTCTCATGACTTCCACAATATCTTGCAAGACATTCTTCCTGTCGCAATACGTGGGACATTGACGCCCGATATTTGTCAAGCAATCTATAGATTGGGGAATTTATTCCGATGGATTTGCACAAAAGATATGGAAGAGACTAACTTTGCCCGCATGAAGGTGGAGGCGGCGGTGGTCCTTTGTTTGTTGGAGATGCACCTTCCTCCTTCTTACTTTGACGTCCAAGTGCATTTGATAGTGCACTTGGTGGAAGAGGTGGAGATTTCCGGCCCGGTTCACTCTCGGTGGATGTATTTCCTTGAGCACTACATGAAGACTTTGAAGGGACACGTGCGGCAAATGGCACACCCGGAGGGTAGCATGGCGGAGGGGAATACCTTGCAAGAAGCTATGTTTTATTGCACACAAAGTACATGACAAGGATGGACAAGGAGGCCCCTCGGATGTGGAAGGAAGATGAGGATGCAACAATCAAAGATATTGTTTGCCGAAGAAGTTAAGAAAGGTGAAACTACCCCGCATGTTGGTCGAGCAAGCACATAACTTTGTATTGAAGAACACCTCATGCATTGTTGAGTGGGAGGCAAGACATGCGGATGAGGACAAACCAAGGTTGGAGGAGGCTCAAGCTTGGAGGTGAAACCATGCGCGAGAGGCTAGAGCATTGCGGACCGCTGGTCGGCATGATGATGTGCCATCGAGCCGGTTGCCCCTAGAATTTCAGCCCTTGAGACCCTTTCGTGATTGGCTTTGTAGTGGAGTTGAAGACGCAATTGCAAGAGGGGATGCGGTGCCAAAGTTGGTGGAAGAGATTGCAAGGGGTCCCTCTCAATTCGCTCTTTCGTGCACCTCAATATGGGTCCACGGTCATCATTTCCATATCCATGCACTTGACATGCGCCGCAAAACCACATTTGACTCCGGATTGTGTGCAACATATTGGCAAGATTCCGTGTCAAGCATGAGACATACCCAACTGGAGAGAAGCAATCTTGAGTACATCGGAGAGCTTGAGAGCATATTGCAACTCGAGTATAACAATCATCGGCCTATTCTCTTCAATGGGTGATGGTTCCAACCACACCTCGTTTGACCAAATGCTATACTAGTTCATGATGAGTGTGGTTTCATGCGAGTGAACACGGATAGGGTTGTTTCTCAAAGTCGCATGAGCAATAAGCAAGATATTGGTGGCCACGACTATTCAGAGATGCCCACGGATTCTGCAGGAGCTGTGACCACTGCCAAAGGATGGGTCCCCTCACAGCAAGTGGTGTCACGCCATTGCATACCTCATTGCCAGGCGAACCTTTCCTTAAATGGGGATTGGACTTCATTGGCCTGATTAAGCCAGCTGCGCGTCGTAAAGGGAACAAGTACATTCTAGCTACTACGGACTAGCACCATTGTAGGTGGGCACAACAAACTCCGCCGGAATTAGCAATGGTTGCAGCCCGTAGACTAACTGGAATGGCGAGTGGATTTGAAGTCCTCGATAAAAAGCGGAAGAGTATCCTGAGCTGATGGGTGAAGGGCTTCGAGGGCAGTGATAGTATCCGTTGATGGAGGCGCTGGTGTGAAAGGTGCCAAAGCCTTGGCCGCGCGTGAATACTCGCAACGCGGCCTAACATGAGACTATAACGAAGTCGCATGTGGGCCGATGAGGGTGGCTGCATGGAGGAAGCGGGAGGGGCGCGTGCCGCAAGAGCTAGTGCTCGTAATTGATGCTCATCTTGCAGACTCTCCCAATCTCCAAATAAAAAACGGCGAAGACGGATGCGCGTCTCTCTGTGCCCTGACTGACCGCCGCGAGAGGGCAGAACCAAACACCACTGAGGAAATAACAAGAAAAGATATCATGCTAGTATATCAGCAGGATCACGAGCCAGCATGTCTAAGGGCAGACGGAGTGCCAGTTGGACCTCATGACGCAGTGCCACCAGAATTATTGTATAAAGATGAGGCCTTTACCCCACTTAGGCTCATATGCCTTCATACCTCTCTACAAGTGGCTTTGCTCTATGTAGCACCACTAAGCAAATATGCATATGTAATATGCTATGTGCTTATCATACCTTTGGAAATACTGGCCTTAAAACCAGGATAGTGTATAGATGGGCAGCAAGTTGCTACCATCTTGCGTTACACTTGTTTGGAGGGGTTTGTCATGTGTTCTCTTATCCCTGTTTGCTGATCCATGACACCCAATTATTGGTCCTTAAACAAGGAAAGGCGAGGAAGTAGGCATTTCCAGCCCTTATGGCATAACTATCCAGGGGTTGGAATCTACTTTGAAGAGGGAGAAACCTTATGAAGGGGTCTGGTATGCACTCCCTTACGGGGTGAGTGCATACCACACTCACTCCATAAGGGACTGCCATACCAGGGGCTGGTTGGTGGGTGCCCCCTCTCTCCCTCTGCCTCCCTCCCTCCTTGGAATTGGCCGGTTTTATCAGTGTTAATTTCCTGTTTTTCCATCTATACCGGATGGATTGTGACAGCTTTTTCACCCGCCCTATAACAATTTTTCATCCATACCGGATGAACTACAGGGTGGACACTAAATTACCTCTAAGCTGAGTCTATGATTTTTTCATTCTTCTTTTATTGACTTTCATCCATACCAGATGAGTCACCAGAGAATGAGGAATTACCTCTGTAGGGGTTGACACTGACATCTTATATATATATACCGGATGAAAAATACATTAATTCGTTCATTCCTCTTTTATGGCTTTTTTCCGTACTGGATGAGGCATTTTTTTTGGGAGATGTTGAATTACCTGTTAGGATGGAAAACCGATGCTTTGGATGTTATTTACTGTTTTTCCATCCTACTGACGAACTTTCTCCAACGGATGAACTTATTGACTTTTTCATCTGAACCGGATGAAATATGCAGCTTATGGCCCTGGATTGATGATTAATTATCCTTAATTATGGTTAATTAAGGATGAAACCCTAACCCCTACCCTATAACCTACTGTTTAAACCTAGCTAACGAATGACATCCGTCGGGTTTCGTAAAATGTGGTGTTGATTAATCATCCTACACGGATGAAAAATCGGGCATGAGCCCTAGGGTGTCTCTCCCGCCGTCAGAAGCACTGCTCGTGCTTCTGAGCTCGCGGGATGAGAGTTATGGCATCTGCGTTTTGCTGCTACCTTGTTTGCTGCATCGTATCCATGTTGGACGATCTCCTGGGGATGCGCAATGGCGGCATTTTGTCTCTTCTCACAAGCGGGAGACAATGTTGTGAATGCATCGTCTCTTTCCCTCCTCTGGCTTTTAATTTTCGCAGCGGCGCTTGTGTTGGGAAGTATCTCTCTCTCCCTTCTTAAACCTAGCAAGAGTGCTTGTATGCTTCACTTCTCCTTAGCTTTGCTGGAGGTGGCTTGCTAGTGGCGATGACGCACAGTTATCTTCCCCAATCGCTCAAGGTGCTTTTGGTGATTAGGGTTCCTTTTGCTTTATGTCGTTCTCTCTTGCTTTTGAGGTTCTTAGTTGACATCGATGACAAGTGTAGGGGTTTGTGATTCACCTGGGGTTCCACAATCCTCACTAACCTGTTGGTTTTTGTGGGGGCTTGTGATGGGACCAGGTGAGGATCCCTACTTGCTTTGAATTCTCGTGAGCTTGAAGATAAGGATGTGGACAACGAGAACCTAGTGTGTATGGTGTCTTTATTTGGCTGCTGCCTGCAGCCCTGATTTCGGTGCGCTTACTCCTGGTTTGGCATGCTGATGCTTACTTTTGACTTATGTTTTGCTGCCTTTGATGGAGCACTTCGGCCTGACAGGCTTGTCTCTTGAAGCCCAGCATCTGGACCTTACATTGTCTTGAATCTTTGACAGCATTGCCTGTGGATTATTAAGCTAGGTACTGTTAGGAGTTATGGTTTATGGGTAAGGCATCAATGGCTCTTAGGTTCTAAGGAAGAGGAGGCCCTGTTTTTTAAGATGGTAGCCTGACAAGGCAATGACAGGCTCTTTTAGGCCTGGATTTGGTGTGGAATGGAGCATAATGAGGTTTTATTTGCAAAACTTGGCATAAACCTCCTGGAAAACAGTGTTGGTAAGCCCTACCGGACCTTTGCCAGAGATTATTTGCCTTATTTTGCCATCAAACCAGGCACCTGCAATGTATGATTTATTTTTTGGCCAAGTGGGCTTGGTCTCGGGCACTCAAAGTGTTTGTGTGTCCATATCTTGCATCTGTAATATGGCAGACCTTTCTTCCATGCCAAAATGCCTTACATGATGCACGGAACGGGGGCTGCTATTTCATGAGCGGCATGAGCATGAGCGGAAAAAAAAAAAGCATGAGCAGACCATTGTGAGTCCACGGAAATAGGGTTAGGAGGCACGGAAATAGGGTCATGTGAAGTTGGAATGTGGCACCAGTGGACTTGAAATGCAACATTTTATTGCAAATTTTGTGGCAAGCCACGTCTATACAAGTGTGTTCTAACTGTCATAGCCGGAATGGGCACTACTCTCCTACACCCTCCGAGGAACTTGCCCCACCTTCTTCCTCATCCCCCTCATCCCCCTCATCCTCCGAGCTCTGTGATGCATCAGTTCCACTATGCCTCTCAAAAATCCCGTCCTCTCCTTGGGGGACTGTCCACCTCACCTCCTGGGAATCTTCTGCGTCTTCTCCCCCACTTTCCTCAGCAGAATCCAACACAAATCTACGAGCTCGACGGGCTCTAATAGCTGCTGCCTCCTCCCTCATCTTCATTTTCTTGAGGCTTGCCTCGTCTAAAATCTGCTGTACACGACTACGTTCAGAACACCTCCTAATGGACACCGAAGCAAGCCGGGCAGCATAAGTAGGAAGGATGTACTCCCTTTCTGGACTAGGCATGAAATCCCCCCTGGCAAAAAAAGGCACGTTCCTCCTGCCCATGAACTCCGGTGTAGACGTCCCTCCGGCAGTACTTGGCATCCTACAGTAAGAACAAATCCACTTGAAGAATGTCAATACCAGCACAACCAGAAAGGGTTTTCAATGAAATAAGAGAGCGGAGGGAGGTGCCTCACAAAATCTGGAGGCAACTTACAATGCCACCACTCACTCGTAAACCGGGGGCTCCTCGGCCTCGATCCCAACTTCCTCCCCCTGCTCCTTCTCGGATTTTTCCTCATCCTCCGAGGATGCCTCTTCCTCTTTCGGCAGACGTTCAGCCGCTGCAAGTTCCGAGTTGTGGAGGGCAGTATCTGGCTCGAAGGCGAACACATGCCTGTCGGACAACGTCCCTGCCCACATTGAAGCACCTGAGGAACAAAGCGGGCGGTTAATAGCTTGCGGCATGCAATTGCAATGGGGCCAGGGGACAAACTGAGCACGTGAAGGCTTACCCGTGCCGCATGTGAGGTCCAGAATCCGCCCTTGGACATCCGAGCACGTCTCCATGAGGGTTTGGATGAAAGCAGGGCTCCGAGTCCGGCTGTACCGCCACGGTTTGCCTGTCTTTGTGTCCTTCAGCATACTAGAGTGGGGCACATAGTTGTAGAGGACATCGTAGGTTACAGGGTCCACAGCGGCATCAACAAGACGACCGTCGTTGCGGAATTTGAACATAGACCCTCTCTTCACAAAGCAATATGCCTCAAACACCAATGTCTGCACATCCAACAAAGAAGGGATCAATTCCAGGGTCTACTTAACATACACCACAATATGAAGTGAATGCAATAGATTGATAACTTACACTTTGGCCCTCTGTTCGCAACCCCTGCGTACTGATGCAGAACCATTTTCTGAGGAGGACCGGGGTGACACTTTTCGGTGTCCACCTTGCCACCGCATTCTCTGTGGTCTTCCCTCTCGTGGCAAGGACAACCACACATCCACCGTCATCCAGAAGCATCCCCGCCAGCCCAAACCCGGCTTTCCAGTAGTCCTCAGTAAACCTGTTCCAGGTGGGCACACCATCCAGGCCCTCCAGCAGCTCCCCATCTAGAATGTCGAGGAGAATCATGTCGCAAGCTCTCTCCACCTCAACCCCTCCCCGAGTGCTCTTGCAATTCGTGCTCATAGCCGTGAAGAATTCCATCATGGCTTCAAAACCAGGGGTGTCTTTAGGCTCTGTACCGGCAGCCCTCTTCTTGGCTTTCCCCTTCTGCTCCGCCAGAGACTTGTTGTGTGCCACCTTCTTCGCCCTGGCAGCGAGAGCGTCAAGGAAGCTCTCATTGACGCATTGGATGATGGTTGGAGGTTCTAGCTTTGGCCTGTGCGTAAACGTCACCGCCGAATACCGCCGTGTAGGCTCGCCCTCAAATGCCAACTTCTTGGCAGAGCCAGTCCCACTCCGAACTGACTTGGGAACCCGGACGACCGGTGACTGGGTAGGAGCAACAGCAGTCGCAGGACCTTGAACAAAATCGGCGTCGGAGTCACTCTCTTGGGTCCCCTCCTGCGCCTCCTCCGATGCCCCGATGGTTTTCTTCTTTTTGGGTGTTACTGCAGTCACCTGTTTCCTTGTCCTTTTCCTTTGACCTTTACTCTTCTCATGCAATTTCTCCTGAATTCCTGCCTGAGCAAGCTCTGCCGCTTTCCTGGAGTTCGCAAGCGCTTTTGCCTCTTTTGCACCCAACGGAGGCAGCGGAGCCCGGTTTCGTCGGAATTCAGCATCCAGCTTCAATTGAAACTCGGATGGGTCGAGTGAGCCGGGCGGAAGGTCCACATACCAAGGGCAATCACGCAAATGTTCCAGATGCCACTCCTTCACAATATCGTCAGTGTACATGGAGTCAGCCCCAGGGTTCCTCCATGCCAGGAAGAATGGTGGCTCGAAAGACAGATGACCTTTCTCCAAAAGCGAGAACTTACAGTACCTGCATTCATGAAAAACACAATGAGGTCCGAAAATGGCTAAGTCTCTGAACGGCAATAGGGCCTACAACTGGAATATGGCGCCGAATTTCCACTTCAGGGCCACCCAGTCTAGGGACTTAGCCCGAAAATGGCTAAGTCCCTCGACGGCAATAGGGCCTAGAACTGGAAAACGGCGCCGAATTTCCAGTTCCGGGCCAGCCAGTCTAGGGACTTAGCCCGAAAATGGCTAAGTCCCTGGACGGCAATAGGGCCTAGAACTGGAAAACGGCGCCAAATTTCCAGTTCCGGGCCAGCCACACTAGGGACTTAGGCCGAAAATGGCTAACTCCCTGAACGGCAATAGGGCCTAAAACTGGAATATGGCGCCGAATTTCCACTTCAGGGCCAGCCAGTCTAGGGACTTGGGCCGAAAATGGGTAAGTCCCTGAACGGCAATAGGGCCTGGAACTGGAAAATGGCGCCGAATTTCCAGTTCCGGGCCAGCCAGTCTAGGGACTTAGCCATTTTCGGAGCCCTGACTGGAAATTCGGCGCCATTTTCCCTAACACCACTTGAGGCCTCTAACATCCTGCAATGCCAGGACTTGAAAGAAAGGCAGCGCGTATGTACCTGTACAGAAGGCGCATTGCTGCTTTGTCCGCGTTCGGCTGGTCGGTGAACTCGTGGCTCCGGCGAGCATCTGCTATCTCCCGAAAGAATAGGTTGGTTTTGTAGAGCAGAAAGTACCTCGTCACATAGTCACGTAGGCTCTCTGCTGCAGGAGATATCTCCATCTTGAACTGATGTGCTTGTGTGTCCAGCTGCTCTTGCGCATTCGTCGTCACCTGTGGAGATTGTCCATCAGATCGCTTTCCTCAAAAAATACAATGAATCCACCCCCTACTAGAGTACAAGCCCCAAACGAAGCGTGGGGAAGTACCTGAAACCACCATGTCATGCGGTTCATCCACATGTCGAATGTGGGGTCAGAGAGTTTGTCCGGTTTGGGGAAGCTCCACATGTCCCTGGTACTTTGGGAACCATTCCAGATTGGGAGCCACCGGGTCTGTCCAACCACCCAGCATATTCGTAAGCGCCAAACACCACAAAAAGGAGTTGTTGCCACCACAATTTGGTTAAGAATGTATCACCTTTTCTGTTGCATCCACACAGGATGTGGCTAGACGATGGAGCTTCTCCAATGTCATCGTGGGCTTCAGAGCGCGAGAGTAGTGCTTCCCCACCTCCACCAGAAAGTCGGCACCAAGGGCGGGATCAGCTATGGCCACGTACTTTACCATCCGCGACTTGTACTTTATGCGGGCCCTCACCTCCGCAGCTTTGACATACGATTCGAGTTCCGGGAGGGTTGGATTCTTCTCCTCTGACTCCATGTAGAACCTCCGCGCATGTGCCAAATCCTGCTGTATTTTCGTCTGTCGAAAAGGCGCACATAAGATTAGAGATCCTGCTCAACACAATTTCTTCTATTGGGGGAGGAGAGACAAATTAGCTCAACAAAACTGTGAGGAGCTTTACCTGAAATATGTAGTCCACCATGGCGTCGACGCTCAGCCTATACCAGGTTCTGTCTGCCTTTGCCTCCGACTTGCGCAGGAGGTCGGCACTGAGGGAATTGGCAAACTCTTGCACCCCCTGCTTCCCGACATCCTTCACTCGGAAGAGCATATGGGACAAGTTCGTGGCAATGAAGGCATTCTCAGTCACCCTGCAGTGCCACATTTCCATCAAACAATACTGAAATGGGAATTTTCATCATATATGAGGATTCGCAATGAAATGACTTCCAAATTCAAAGTCCAAAAGCGAGAGGGGTTGTAGCTTACGAGTTGATGTCGGCCATTGCAGCTTTGAGAAGACTGCGATCTTTGGGCCCCGCAACCTTCAGCACAACACAATCGACGGCGAAATGCCAATCGAGATCGTTGGGGTGGGCTTGGGCAATGTGCTCCATCCATGCCAGGAGGCGATGATTGCCGTCCCACACGTAGAACATCTTACCGGACATGTGCTGGAAAAGAGGATCACTAGCAATCGATCTCTCGAACTCCTCATTTCGCGTTTGCCAATGGGGACCCCATTTGTCCACCTCATCGGAAGTGTGGGCACGGGAAGCTCCGTGGTCGTTCTCAATGGAAACGTAAAAGGCGGCAGACCCCATTCGATATCCATCCCGGAAAGAGAATTTCAGCTTGTCGATATCGCCTGGCAGGGCAGGTCTCACCACCTGCAATGACACCAAGCGGCAAAGGGGAATTCGAAGCTTGGCCGGGTACACCATGCCCCCTAGCACCCTGCCAATGTTGCTGTGGGTTGCCTCCAACATCTTGGCAGCGGCCAACTTCATATCCGCCTCAGACATGACGTCTGCTGCAGAGGGGTTTTCCGGCAGCCCACCAGGACCGCCAAATCCAGCCTGTATGCTCCGGGTTTGGGGCCTGGGGATGTCCGGGAGGATGTCATCCTGGTCAGAAACCTCCATGTCGTCCTCCTCAACAGGGTCAGCCACCTGCGAAACAACCTCCAGCACTCTTGTCGTCTCTACTGCCCTCTCCCTGGCTTCACCTCGAACTTGCACAATCCGTGCTCTTTCAGGTGTTCTTTCCTCTCCTCCACTCTCCACCGTATGGGTAATTGCGGGGGCTGCTCTTGCCCGCGATGGTCTAACCGGTGTGCTACTGCCTCTCTGTGGTGTCTTGTAGGGATCCACCGTCTCTGTGGGTCCCTCGCTTACATTGGCATCTGTCATTTGGGCACCCCTGGCCTCTTCAGCTGCCTTTTGTCTTTCCTCCTGGCTAGCATTCTGTCTCATCTGTTCTTTTGCCCTCTCTTTTGCCCTCTCACGGGCTTTCTGTTTCTTACTAGGGCTAGCAGCAGGGGAGCCCTCCAGGACGACCACCTTTGATTGAGGCGAACTGAAACCCTCGCGCGCACTGCTCACTCCCCCCTCCGCAGCCCGTGACTGCTCTCTCGCCGGGGATTGCATGTGCTTAGCTTTCTTCTTTTTCTTTGCGTGGGCGGGCCCTACTGCATGTGCATGAACAACCTCCATTGCCGGATCTGCTGTCCTCATGTCCTCACGCCCTTCACCTGCCATGCCGCCTGCACCAACCTCCCCAATGCCTACTCTGTCGTAATCTCGTTGCAAGTCCTCCCGTCCACCAACAAAAGGTTTAAGTTTGCCCTCTCGCCCCAAGTTGGGCGATTCAAACATGCGATGAGTTGGAGCTGTCGATGATACCACCAGCGTGCCGGGCTCGTCGTCACTCTGTCATTGACAAAAATCGTGAAAACCAACATCGGTGCAAAAAGCAGCATCGCAACGAGCAGCGCAACCACCATAGCAACAATCATGTAGCAAAAATGAAAACATAACAAGTTTAGGAAGTATGGAGAGCCATGCAACAACAATGAAAACAAATGCAACCATTGCCTAAGAATGACATGCACAAGCAGCCTTCTCCAGAGCTGCCGGATTTGCACACGCATTGCAAACAATCTAAGGTTCACTCAACTATCTAAAGTTCACTCATACAGCAAAGCCAGGATGAAGATGCAAAAACAAAGCGAAAGCAAAAAATAAATCGAACAAACCGAAAGCAGAAGTGGCTTGCCTGAGAGTACTCGGCTTCAGTTGGCGCAGGTTGTGAGCAAGACACTGGAATCTCCTGCTGGAGCTTCAGTTTGGCCATGCGAGAGATTGGCCGTCGGCATTATCGTTTCCTCCAGTTCGGCGACTATATGCGGGAGGTGAGTTGCACGAATTCGCGTCCCGTTGGATATTATTCTTGGCCATATTTGTAACTTGCTTGTAACCTCAACATGTGCTTGTGCAGGAAATGTGTCTCGACTCCGACACCGACATGCCCACGACAAACATGGCCGAATCAGTGCACTCTTCTTGGCGTGCCTCCTCTGCGGCGCATCTGGTGGACATCCTCACTGCCACAACGGAGGACATTGTGAGGTCAATTATGCAGCAATGCAGGTACAACGAGTTCTTGAAAGGGAAACAGTGGGGCTTGGGGCCGGACAGGCAGGAAATGCTGATGCGGACTGCCTCCAGATCGAAGAATCCTCGGAAGTGGGCGGCGGCCTTGCGAGAGGGCCTTCGGGACACGCCATTGTTGCGAAGAGGCCAACATTTGGAAGGAGATGTTCATACCCGTCCAGTGAGACGAAGACTTGACGAGGCACCTGGCGGAGAAGAGGATTCATGGCGAGCTGACAAGAATATTCGCACGCTCCCTCGTGGTCCGGTGATGTTGTCCGAGGAGGTCTCGTCGAGCACCGGAAGTCCTGCACGTTCAAGATCGCCATCTCCTTTGAGCACAGGGCGCGTGCCCCGGCAACATAACGAGCCATCTGTAGTAAAGCAATACAACATTCCCATTGTGGAGACAAGAGTGTCGGAGTCACAGTGGAGAATTGCGAGGACATTGCCGGCATTTCGAGGGAAGTGTTGCGCCATCCGGGTGGATACGAGAGCACGCTGTGGTGAGATGATTCGGAGGAACCCACACGGTGCTGTACCTGCACCTTGTTTCAGCGGCAGATTTTTGACTCCCACATTTGCTCACGCCACAACGCAGACATTTTGGTTCTGTAGGCACGACATAATGACCTGTGTATTTGGCAAGCCCAAGTACGGGATTCAGGGAATGCCGGAGCCTCCGGGCGTCTGGCCTGTTGCACCGGGTTGCAGCCTCTCTCAGAATGAGGCGGATGCTCTATCTGCAGCAGGATTTCGAATGGTGCAACGCACAGACATCCCGGCCCACGCATTTCCGGTTCCTCAGACCCAGCCATTGCAGACTGCTCGGTCCAGTAGAGACGGATTGGACAATTCTGCACATCCCACAATGCGATTCGGAAGAGTGAAGAGACGACACCCTCCCAACAAGTTGAATGAGACTCGGATTGCCAATGCTCTTGGGATGGCTTGCACTATTCAGAGCTCCGTGGACGTACCCCCACCCGGCCTTGGGCGTGTGTATCGGATGGCAACAGCCGGCTCGGCTGTACGCGACGATGTATACACAATTACGATAAGAGTGGAGCCGACTTGCAACTGTACGGACTTCTCAGTGATGGAAGCAAAGAAGGGTTCGAAGTATTATCCGTGCAAGCATATGTATTACATTTACCTGAAGAGGTTGAGGATGAACGTGACTATTGATGACTTTATTCATGCACCGGCGTTGAGCGTGAACGAGCTGCACAAACTCCTCCTTAGGGATTCCAGAAATCATTGATGGGGCAAACGGAATCCTCCATATGGATATTTTCAAATGCATTTTGCTGTATCAGACTTTTTTTTTGCAGTGTAATGAAATGCACCCCAAAACTCCTGGAATGAGGCAATATTCCATTCAAACTGAGATCCAACAGAAGCAGTTGTGGGGCCATTTCTGGAAAAATGGCGCCGAATTTCTCTTTTTGGGGCCGAAAACTCGCTAAGTCCCAACATGCACTGGTACCTGTGTTTGGGAAAATGGCGCCGAATTTCTCTTTTTGGGGCCGAAAACTGGCTAAGTCCCAACATGCACTGGTACCGTGTCTGGAAAAATGGCGCCGAATTTCTCTTTTTTGGGCCGAAAACTGGCTAAGTCCGAACATGCACTGGAAAAATGGCGCCGAATTACCTGTCATGAGGGGACCTATAGCCGTGGAATTCGGCACCATTTTTCGCCAGAGAGACCTATTGCCGCGAAATACGTCGCCGTTTTTTCAGGTTACGGACCCTATTACCGCGAAATTCGGCGCCATATTTGCACATGTCGCTGGGAATTGGCATGAGCGGAAGACGAAATTTCATGAGCACAACTGTCAAAAGTGCAATTTTTCCTAATATATTTGTTTTTCCTGACACATTGCATTAAATTATTGTTTTTTATTGTTTTTTATTTTCGAAATTTGTACTTCTGCTCATGAAAACCGATTGTGTTACTACTCTGCTCATGCCGCTCATGCCGCTCATGCCGCTCATGCTCATGAAATAGCAAACCTCCATGGAACGATGGATACAGAATAGAACAAAAAGACGACACTATGGGGTTTTTATTGATCCACATGAATTGCATTTGAAGCACGTCTACTGTGCTGATTGTGCAAACAAATCTTTAGCCATGTGCCTTCTGAATACAAGTCACGTTGTCAATGGGACTTCGACTGCTCTGAAAACTAGCTCATGAGTCATCGGGCTCCTCCAGGTAAACTGGATTGCAGCCGTTGTACCGCCCCTGTTGATGTTCACCACAATGTCGTGCCCTTCAATCATACCACCATCGAATATGGAAAGCTTCACGTTTTTGTCGTCCACACCAATGCAAATGTCCCCATACAATGGAGAAGAAGAGCGCACTCCTTCAGGAGAATACGTCTCTCCGATGGAGTCCACCCACGTCCACTGGCAGCAGTTCCAGTGTACCATCACTTCCCTGCCGTGGTTTTCTCCGAACAACCAGGCAATGCAGTCTGCATCAGACTCGCATTCATACAATCCCGGTCCTAGAGACTTGACTGCGTCTTCTAGTCCTACCTTTCTCCGCTTAACCTCCCTGTGAGGCGCGGCCGCTGTTGCTAAAACTTGGTGGGCATGCGAGGTGGGGAGGAGCTCTCCCTCTGACCACAAATCCTTCTCACTCAAGTCTGCAGACTCCTCTTTAGAGCCAATCATGCTGAGCTCATCCTCATCCGTTTCTTCGTGAGGTGCTCCAGAAAGAAATGCAATAATGCTAGTGTAAGGTCTTACCCCATAAGTAATGGTGCCTGCCCCCGAGTCCGTTTGTGCTCTGGACTAGACCAACCATGGCCTCCCTAATAGGAGTGCATACGAGTATTCGTCGATGGGGAAGTCTATGATTTGGAAGTCTACTGCATACGTGTAGCCTCCGGTCTTCATCTTTACATTTGCTATGTGACCCACCGGTTGGATCTTCCGCTGGTCAGCTAGCCTGATTGTCAGAGGGGATTCCCCTGTCATGTTCAAACCCAGTTTGGATAGAGTGGAGAATGGCATGATGTTGACTGAGCTCCCATCATCCACTAAACAACGCCGTATGAATCGGTCAGCAATTTCCACTTCTATCTCTACTGGTCCTGGGTCGATTTTGCATTGATATGGTGGGCCTGAGTAGAAGTGCTCACTCGCTTCCTCACCAATGATGCCTTAAGAGCGTGGTGGACTGTGGGCGCCATGGCTATGAGCTGTGCAAACGTAATGTTTGCTTGAATATGGCGAAGATCCTCCATTAAATTGTACGGTTCCAGCTCGTCTGTGAACTGCATCGTTGAATGCATCCTCCTCAGGGGAAGCTTTTCTGGTGCCGCTGGCCGATTCGCCGGGCTCTTCGCTCTTGATACAGGGGGTCGAGAAATGGTTGGTCGGACTACTAGAGGTTCCACCTCTGCAAATGCTACCTCCTTTTCTTTGGGATGGATGTCTTCCTCCTCCCGAAGCACAATCTCCGCCACCTTTCGCGCATCTGACTTCATTATTGTGAAGTTCAAATCCTCCCGTTCTGATGTGGATGTGGCTGACTCCGACGCCTCATACCCAGGGCCTTTCCCTAGCGTATCTCGTTGATGTCGGGTCATCACTGCGTAGTTACCTTTCTCGGGGCTAGCTGTCGCTGTTGGAGTGGCCTCTGGCTCACTCGCAATCCAATTTACTTGGTGTTGCATCTTCTGAAGGCGCATTGTATGATTGGGTTGTACATTGGTCTGCTGTTGCTGAGGCGGCGCCGAGGTAGACGCTTGATGTCCTCCCTGTACCCTTACATCCTGAGGGGGAGACCACGTGTTAGAAGAACACTGGGCTATCTGAGCCGCAGGATTTGAATAAGCTGCTCGGGCACCCTGTCCCTGAGCGGCATTGCTCCTTGAGTATGATGGACCTGCCTGATTTGGCCTAGGTCGTTGTGCTATCTGTGTTGGGGTAGCAAAATACATGCTATGTTGTTGAGGTAGAGGGTTGGGTGGTTCAGTCGCATACTGATCCGGGAATGGGGCTCATTGCCCTTCGAAATTCCTCTCTACTTGCTGGATGGTGGCAGGGGCCGGTCGGTCCACCTGCCTCCGGGAACATCTGTCCAAGGGATGGCCTCTTTGGCCACAATGCAAACATACTATATCACTCCAACAGTCTTCTGTTGGGTGTGTGGTTCTCCCACACTTTTGACAACCTTTCCTGGTTTGACTGAATTGTCGTTTTGATCTATCCTGATAAGTCGGGTTTTGGCTTGCCTGCCTCTCCCGGGTGGGATAAGGACAATATTGAGCATCATGCCAAGGACCGTTGCAGTTGGAGCACCATACCTTTGCCGGGTTGGGGCCAGATTCTCCTATTGGAGCAGCATCTCGATACCCCTCGTAGCCGGTGATCTGCTGGCCGATTGAGCTCATGTGATTGCCCATTGTTTCGATGGTTTTAATGAGAGAGGTGACTTGCGCCTCCAAATGGCCCACCCGTGAATCAGACTGCCCAGTGGAATCTGCATACGAGTTAGTAGGGGCAGCATTCGCATACTGTGGCACGGTTGGTGCTACTGCTGGTGTAGGGGACGTCGCCGGGGCGTATGGCCGTGCTCCTCCTACATATGACGGTGTATAGTGTAGAGCGGGCTGAATCACCGCTAATGGTGTCGGCTCCTGCGTGGGCTCGATCGTAATGTATGATGGAAGTGCAAAGTCGGCATCTTGGCCCGTTGTACCTGGCGATGCATGTTGTTGAACTCCTTGCCAGCTTGTATGGCATCTACCAAGGTTGCAGGTTTTTGGTGCAAAACATGAAAGTGAGTGGTCTCTCATAATCCACTCAGAAAACAATCCTTCAGTACCCCATCATCTAGGGGAGTTAAAGGGTTTTGGAGTCGCATCAACTCCCGAGATCGCATTTCAAAGTCCGCCACCTCCTCTGTGGGGCCTTGGCGGATCCTGGCCAATGCCATCAAGACACTGGTGAACTGGTGGACCACTCGAAAATGATCTAAAAATGCGTCTCGAATCTGCTGCCAAGTAACGAATGTTCCTAGCGCCTGTTGCCAATACCAAGTGGACGCCCTACCCCTCATGGTCGTGGGAAACCATATCAACCAATAGGCATCATTTAACGCTTGGTTAGAATAGCAACACTGAATAAAGCTTTTCACATGATACTCTGGGTTTTCATGTGCTTCCCCGGAAAACCAAGGCAAATGCCTGGGTAACGTTAACGGGGGCAGGCCTGCTGGGACCACAATAGGTACCTCAGGAGGTCCTGGAACATGTGCCATAACTGACTCTAACGTCGGCGAAAGGCTCCTTGACCTGGCCGGGGGTGTATAAGGGGGACTAGATACAGGGGAAACCACTCGTGAACACTCGATCTCTGAAGAGCTGTCAGTGTTATCTCCTTCCCACTCTATCCTACCCAAACTTCTAGTTTCTGAGTCTGATTGTGGACTCAATGCTGGGTGTTTTCCTAGTAGTTGATCTCTGACGGCTTCTCGAGCCAGTCTCCTTTGCAACCTAGTATCAAAGGATATGCTATCCAAGCTCGGGAGTGTGGCTCTTGATCCTGAGCTAGACATACACGTCACTACAACAGATTGCGGCTTTTATGACTCCCATGGGTGCGCAATCATGACAGATTTGTGGCAGAAATGCCATTTGCAGTCGTAAAATGCTTTTGAAGTCATAATGCAGGTCTGGGGAAGGCGTATATGCGACTGCATGGCTTCGGACTCTGCGCAACACAGGTCAAACATGTTTGACCACGAATATTGGCATGGCAGATATGACTACCAGTCACAGTCATGGCTACACTGGAATGACGTGTGTATATTGCTAGAAAGACATATGACTTCATGACTCTCACTCTAATGCATTATGCCATATCATCACATGGATGAATCACTACATGACTGCACGTGTCGACACATGCTTTTCTGGTTATATATATAATATATGAGTATTTATATTTTGAAAAAACGGAGACTCTGACCACTAGAATGAATTTTAAAAAAACAAAAAAAAAAACACATTGGCTAGTAAGTGCACAGTGTGTCGCCTGGTGGTTTGGGGTTCAAACCCGCTGCCTTATCTCGTGTGTGGGATTGTTCGTGACGGTATGTCTGGGCGTTGATCGTCATGTACGTCTTATGGCCCATAAATGAAGGCGGGTGAATTTTCCCCCCTCCTCAAGGGCCTGTGGTTTCCTTTAAGAAAAGAAAAAAAAGAAAAAAAATCAAAGAAGGGCTTTGAGGGTTTACAAAAAGGTTAAAAAACTTAAAAAGTTGCCCATCACGGTAGCGTGAACAGACTTAGAGCGAGCGGGAGGGAGAGAGAGAGAGGGTTGGGACTTAGAGCGAGCGAGCGGGAGAGAGGGCAAACATGCATGGGAGGCCCGCAGTTGGATCAACCTTCGCATCTGGAGCAAGCAACCCTAGAAACGCTAGGGTATGTGTGCGAGGAGGTTTCGGCTGGGAGCCCGCCGTTCTTGGGAGAGTCAGCTTCGTCTTAGCAGGCCGTGTTTCAATCTCTACCCGCTCGGCCCTGATTTTACAGCACGGAGCAGAGCTGGCATGAGTTTCTAAAAGATCCTTCACGATGGTGGGACAACCGCAATCGCAAGGTGTGGCTTTTTCTTAAGAAGTTTGTCCATCCTGCAAATGTGGGTTGTTGGCTCCTGTTAGTACCATGATTTGGTATTCTTCCTGATGTTTACAAGGTTCTTGGGAGAGTTAGCTTGGTCTTAGTAGGCTGTGTTTCAATCTCTGCCCACTCAGCTGCACCGTGGTGGTTCTCACTGACCAATCCGACATTACCTAACTACAGACACAACCAGCACACACTAGAGGTCATCTTGGGTTCATGTTCAGTCAAATCCTCCATGGGTAATGACACAAGGTCGAGGACAATGTGGTGAGGGCACCTTCTTCTTCGGCCTATTTCAGCCTGTTTTGCCCTCTCATCAGACTCGGCCCTGAATTTGAATCATTGAACAGAGTTGGCATGAGCTTTTTAAAGATCCTTCACGAGGGTGCGACAACCGCAATCGCAAAGTGTGGCTTTTTCTTAATGTATGATGTGAAGAAGTTTGTCCATCCTGCAAATGTGGGTTGTTGGCTCCTGTTAGTACCATGATTTGATATTCTTCCTGATGTTTATAAGGTTCTTGGGAGAGTCAGCTTGGTCTTAGCAGGCCGTGTTTCAATGTCTGCCTGCTCAGCTGCACCGTGGTGCAGGTTCTCACTGACCAATCCGACATTACCTGACTACAGACACAAGCATCACACACAAGAGGTCCTTTTGTCGGTCAAATCCTCCATGGGTCATGACACAAGATCAAGGACAGTGTGGTGAGGGCACAGGTTCTTCTTCGACCTATTTCAGCCTGTTTTGCCCTCTCATCAGACTCGGCCCTGAGATGCATATTGAATTTTGTAAGTTAGCTCATTAGTAGGGTTGGGGGTGTTTGCTGGAACAATTCTAGGCTGTCATTGTCAGCTGCTAGCAGGAAGGCAAGGATGTATGCATGATTTTGTGCAGAGGCATAGATAGTTGAAGGAGCAGGGATAGAGTGTGGGCCCAGATTCGTCCAAGAGGGCCAGATTTCAAGCTCCATTATTTCAGTGTCATCCATTCAGCCATGGATTTCCTGGTGACATTGCAAAGGCTTTACTCGCAACACGATGCTTGTAAAGCTTCCTTAGCTTGAATGCTGATTATGCTTGAATTATTAGGTCTGTAAAGCCAGTTTTGAAATTTTCATGGTAATCAGCTCTCTTGAAAATTTGTAGGTTCCAAGCCATTTACAGCGGGCCGTGGGTGGACTGGCAGACAACCATTGAAAGTCCTGGTGCAGGTTAATACCAGTGGAGAGCAGTGTAAGCTTCATATGCCCTTTTGGTGCTAGTTATCTTCATGTATGGTACTATTGAACACCAACAATCTTTTGGTGAGATTCTGTCTTGGTGCACGTGTCTGATAAAGAAAGACGGTAATGTTTGTTCTGAAACCTGAAGGCGTGAAATGATTCAATACAGCAAGAGCATTACGCGTGTCACAGTACAAGCTGTAAGAAAGCAAGAGATACATAGTTATACAGTCAAACAGACAACTATCAGTTTCTGTGGAATCTCTTGCCAATGGCAGGATGGGTTGGGAATAGCCAAGTCAGGAGGTGAATGCCTGTCAAATTACCACATGTCCTTCTGAATACTGCCCCTGCCCTGGTGGACATGTATGCCAAATGTGGGTGCATCGAGGATGCCAAGGGAGTGTTCAACACTGTGGTTGAACGAGATGTGGTGTCGTGGAGTGTGATGCTTGCAGGGTATGCACAACTAGGGTGTGGGATGGAGGCTCCAACCTTTGAGCAAATGATGGGGGAAGGGGTGAAGGCCACCGACAGAATGTTTGTGTGCGTTTGCAGTGTGTCTGGCAGCCCTAGAAAAGGGCAAAGAGATCCCTGGTGACACCATCAAATTTGCAATTGTACCAGATGTCATCCTGAACATTGCTATGGTGGCCATGTATGCTAAATGTGGGAGCATTGAGGATGCCAAGGGAGTGTTCAACACTATGGCTGAACCAGATGTGGTGTCGTGGAATGCGATGCTTGCAGAGTGTGCAGAGCAGGAGCGCGGGATGGGGCTTTGGACACCTGAAAGCAAATGATGGGGAAAGGGGTGAAGGTACCTTCTTCAACATATTTCACCCTGTTTTCCCTGCTAGTGTTTGCTTTGACAATTCTAGGCTGTCATTGTCAGCTGCTAGCAGCAAGGCGAGGATGTATGCATGATTTGTGCAGAGGCATGGATAGCTGAAGGAGCAGGGATTTCGTGTGGGTCCAGATTCATCCAAGAGGGCCAGATTTCAAGCACAAAATTACCTGTGATTCTCAAAAGCTACAAGAAACCTGCATGGGTAGATGGTCAACTGGCAGCAACGGCACAAGTGATAAAATCAGGCACTGCTAATGAAGGCATCTTCATCAACACATTTCACCCTGTTTTTCCCTCTTATCAGAATCGGCCCTAAATTTACATGTTCAATTCTGCAAGTTAGCTGGTTGAGTGAATCTAGTTTGGAGTGACTTTGACATGATACTCCAATGTGACAACAGAAAAGTGTCAAAAAACAGGTAACAGAGATGAGGAGAAGCTGTGGAATGAATACTTATCTGAGACCAGTCACTGATGGGTCAACCGGGGCAGAAAGGTGAATGCCTGCTACATTTCAGAGAGTAGCAGACGCAATTCAGCATAGGAACTAGTGTGCTACGCTGAGTTGGGTGTTTCCTAGAACAAATGTAGGCTGTCATTGTCAGCTGCTAGCAGCAAGGCAAGGATGAATGCTTGATTTGTGCAGAGGCATGGATAGCTGAAGGAGTAGAGATAGAGTGTGGGTGACGCAGTGTGCTGGGCAATGGGCAAGACGTCTTTGTATAAACGTGAGTGACCTTCCTATCCTCCCGGCTCTCATTTTTAGTGCATGTTTCTTTGTGAAGTATCTGACGACTTCGCCAACACACACCAACCTTTTTGCTTTGGTTTGTTTACGAGTCCATGGGATAGAAGTTACCATAAACAACACTGGCATTGGTTTTTCATATATGGTATTAGATAATTCTCTTAATTGTTTCCGCCTTGGCAGGTTGCTCAGTGACCTTCCCTGGACGCTTTGGAGTATAGCGAGTGAGTGTCTCACAATGCAATGTTGGTTGGTGCATCTTATGCAAGAACTTGGAAAACAAACAGATGTCCTTGCTGTAGTAATTCTTAAAGCCATGCAAGCCTTAGTTTTTGATGGGTTGCAGATTGATGGAATACATGAGTAGTTAGAAGATTCTAGGTGAACACTTTTCAAAGTGTTATAGTTAGACAATATAATTCACATGAGAACATGTGACTATTTTATGTATTTTTAGATCACGACAAAAATGATAATGATAAATAGATTGGTAAATAGAGATGGTGTACAATCTCTTGGTTTTGCTCAGCTTGTTGCAGTTATGTCTTGCTGCCTTGTTCTCTTTGTATTATATATTATATTTCATTGTTGTAATAGACATGTACACGACTGCTATCATAGTTATAATAATGACTACATCTATTTTCACTCTTCAATAGTACTACACCACGTGGCAGATATACAAATATGTAAAAAAATAGCAATACACCCAAAAAAAAACACCCATCATGACACATGTCAATCTGCTGAGGGACCACGTGTAAAAATTGCAATGAACCACGTGTTGCAACCGGATTAGCACGCCCGCAGTCATAGTTCGCAGTCATGGAGAGCGAACATTCTGCCACGTGACATTTCCTGTATCGAGCACGTGCCACTCTTGCACAACCGCTGACATGGACTACACTGTTTGTTCAGTCATTCAGTAAAGCCAGTGTATGACTACCCCCACAGCTGCTCAGGCGCCACGTCACAGCCAGCCTGGAGAGTCATATCTGCCATGTCACAACTGACTAGGCTTTTACGTCTTCAGAGTAAGGAAGTCGTAAATGGCTTCCATAACTGCATTTGCAGTCATAACACAGAGACGTAAAAGCCGCAATCTGTTGTAGTGCACTCACTGTTGTGCTGATGAGGATTCTCCTACCTCAGTCTGTACTAAAGGACCTATATTACCTTGAACAACCATGTCCACAATAAATGAGGTCAGATTTAAATACCTTCCATGGAACCTTGGCGATGGAGGCACGTCAGTATGCAATTTCCCATGAATTACCCAGTCTTCAGGTGGTTTAGCGGCTCCCAAAAGAGTCATTGCGGATCCAGCACGACCGCCGCCATTTTACTTTGCACGGGAAATTCCCACAAGTTTCCTTCCTCTCATTCCATTAAAGTTAGTGCATGCTGTTTCCTCGGTTAGCAGCTCTCCTTGTACCTCAGTACCAGAGGCGTCCTCTTCCCATTATTCGAGGTCTGGGGAGGCCACCTCCTTCTTGAGCAAAAAGAGCTTTATTGATCTTCCATTTGACTGGATGTGTTGGCTGTTTGGGTGTGGGTTAGAAGATTATCTGGAGGTAGAGGAACGCCTACCTCACCCAAACACCACTATCACCTACATTTGTCCACCCAGATTTTACAGCAGTCGCAGTGAGAGTGAGGCAACACTAATCATCGAGTTGATCACCAACGGACAGTTGGACGTGGTGCCCACCATACACGACATCACCACGTTGCGGTACCTACACTCATCCAACCTGCGCACATAATGGGATGCCAAGAGCTGACATACATGGCAATGAGTGAAGAAGTCTACCTACCACCGTAGTTGTGCCACAAAAGAAGATCTGGGGTGCAATGCTCCTAGATAAATTCCAGGGCAGGAACAATACGGCCAGTTGAGCCTGTCCTTACACCAATAGAAATGCTCCGGTGCATTTTCTTCCAAGAGTCGCTCACACCAAAACCTTTCGTTAATCCACCCCTTCTTGATGGATTTCCGTTGAGCTAATCACTCGATGTAAGCTTCTATGATAAGTCGAATCTCTGGCTCATGTTGCCAAAATTTGTTGCGAATCCTCTTGACCCTAGTTTCAAAAATCATGCCCACCTTAGAAGTTCATGTAGAAAAGATTTTGATCACTGCGGGACATGAATGACACTGGTAAATTTCAAAGCATTACATTTGCTTGGGCCGATTGGCAGACATGAAAAAAATGAAAGCATACTTTGCAACTGCAAGATCTCTACCGATCTTCGAAGGCAGGTTACCTAGACTGTTGCTACCTCTTCCTCGTCTATTTCCACTAGTGATCAATGCCTTCGTCCGCGATGGTGCGACACAAGGGGCAGCACCTTAAATATGCCACTTGCCAGGCGAGATGTGCCTCTAACGAGAATTGCACATTGAGATTCCCTAAGAAGGGAGGTTGGCAGCACCCGAGCCAACTTGTATTAAACCTGAAAAATGAAGAGATGGGGGCAGTGAGAGCCTTGTCCCCTAATGACCCTACTTTGGCCGAAATCCAGTACCCTCAGTACTCTTCGGCGATGTCCAGTATGCGGCCGCGCATTAACCTGCAAACTATGATTGCATCTTCGGTTCGTACTTCGCCGGATCGGGTGCTGGAAATAACACGGTAAAGTCCCACCACGCGTGCCTCAAAAGACAAGTAAAAACGATGGGCTTCCATATGATCGGTGGCCATGCTGCAGCTTCATGATTGCAATGGCGTTAGTAATTTCAATGAACACTGATCCAAACACCCTCATGCAAGAGCTTCTAATCTTCATGTGCATGGGGTTCCTCAATCTCCACCTGATGGAGTAAGATCATGAATAAACAATAAAGTATTGCATAAAAAACAAATCAGGACGAGAACACATATTGTTAGCCCGTCCATAACAATTTGGAGAATACTATTCACTTATCTCCCGGCAGACGCACCATTCATATGACGAGCCCTGAGCGCGCGCGGTCAGGGTGACGGCATAGTAGTCTAGGGGGGCCGAGGTAAGTTGCGGTGTAGGTTGGGCTCGCTGAACCGCCTACCCGACTGCGGTTAGTGCCGGGGGTCCGTGGTCGTACATGGTGGCTATGATCACTATCTTAAGTCCTACCGGCAAAGAGAAATCACGTACTCCTCTTCACAGGGCGAGTTTGCGTTTCTAAGTCCTACGGTATCCTCTAATCTACTCAGTAATTGCCTTCCAAGTCTTTGTGTTTTATTGTCTAACTCCTACCGCCTAGGCCCCCGAGCCGCCTATAGCCGAGACATGTTTTAATCCCTTCACAAGGCACCTATCCAGCCTAGGGAGGAGAGGGAAAATCGTCCTCTCCCACTGCCCGTCCTTCGCCGAGGGCTTGAGTTCAAGTCACCTCTCAATGGAAGGGCCAACACTTCCTACCCCGGTGCCTAAATACTTTGTTTTAGCAACGGAGTGGCCAAAATGCCTATCATCATCCAATAGGTTCACGCAATTCAATAAGGTAGTTCTAAGCCCCTCAATTCAATAAATTCAATCAGTTTAATCACCGTCCTGCAGGCTATAACGAGCACCACGTTCATATATCCTAATTAAGCAATTTCGCAAATCAGAAATACTGGAAAATAAAAGAAATTAAGAAAATCAGGAAAAATACCTCTCCTATGGGAAATCATGTGGGGAATCCAAAGATACCCTTGGTGCCTAAAGATGCCCTTGGGAACCCTATGGGAACCCAATGAGAACCGAGGAACATCCGGGAACCGTTCCCTGCCGCGAGGAACTGCCGCGGCCCTATCAGATGAATGAATCTCGCTGAGAGCTCATCCCTGCAACTACATTCATTAGTCCAGAACATGCATGCGTAAATAATAAAATAACCACTGTGGGGTCCAAGCCAGATTTCACCCCCTTACATTATTTTAAGACGTTGGTGCGCTTTCCCTTTGTGGAAAAAATCATCCTCTACCTTGGGCTCTGACACAAAGGCTCACTGTAGCCAAGTTTTTAGGACAAAATACTTTCTCTCCTCCCTTGTCTCTTGAGGTCTCCGCCTCTAGCTCACTTCCCTCAGACCCGCTTGGCTCTCTCTTGGTGTTCTAAGAACGCTCCCCTCCAAGGCTACGTCCTCCCAAAATCCTAGATTTTATCTACCACTGGCGCGTTAGATAATGGCTCCTAACCCTTAGAGGGGTATAAATTGAATCTAATAGCTAAAGGTAAGAATACCCCCCTTTAAGGAAATTTGCAGACGCATTGCCCGCTGGGTAAAACGCCCCTGCCACGTGGCGGGGCGCAGATCCGCGCGTAGCGGTCCAAACCGCGGACCGCTGCGGTTAACACCAGTGTCCGCCGGTCTGTCTCAACTTTTGGTTATCCAGCGGGTAAAGACCCGCGCCTTGCTCGCACGCTTCAGGGCCTCATGCCTGAGCCACGCGGCTGATGTACTTGATCTCAGTACGATTTAAGGTCAGCGCTGGGGCCCCGCGCCTGTACCTCGTGGCTGGGCCACGGCTGCCTCCACGCTTAGGTAATCGAGTCCCTACTCTCTAGGCGCAGCACCCGGGCTCCTCCCGGGCTGCTCGCGACTTTGGGGCAGCTGCTGTCAAGCGAAATCAGCCTGCCCAAACCCCAAGACAAAAAAATACAAACCACACCCTCCCCTAGGCCTCCATGGCTTGCTAGTGGGGGGGGGGGAATTAGCACATAGAAGCCCTATAATGGCCTTATATCATAGATCCAGCCTACTGACCTGCTTTGCCAGAGCTGGCTATTTTTTCAAATTAGTAATCAGATACAAAGATTCCTTCTTCCAACAATTCAAATACAAGCCTCTATTGGTGCCTTTACCAATAGACTATGGGGGTCTTCCCCTTCTCACTTCTAGACATGAAATAATGGGACTCCACAATACACTCTCCTCTTTTGAAGAGGCTAAATCAAATTTTCAACTTCAAGCTTTGCTTGGAAAATAAATGAATCACATACACAAATGATGAAATGGTAAGATGGGATCAACCTTTCTATCAAGAGTGTTTGGGATGCTCTATCGACTCAAGTAATGGTACTCTATGCGGCCTTCACTTGGGCTCTCGTCCATAAGTCCATACCAGCCCCTCCTACTCGTCCTCAAGTCACTTACCTCCCCATGAACTTGCCCTCTTCCTTCACAAATGAAAATGGCTCAAAGGCCCAAAAACTAGGCCACTTGCCTTAGCTTACAAGAATCCTATCTCACTAGGGAGCTTCAAGCTCCACTCCCTAGGATCTAGCCCCTCCTCAAACCAAAAAAACTAGCAAGCACTACAACAACAAGCAAGAGGAAACTAAGCAAATGAGCTAGATGAAGAATAAGAGAGCCTTGCCTCCTCCTTTATACTGTTGTTGTGCCTATTAGTTTAAGGAAAAATATTTATTAAACTATTATTTCCTAGGAAGATCTATAATATACTATTCTACATGGATGAAAAGTCTTAGAGGCAAATGAAAGCTGTCTTTTCATCCATCCAGTTGGATGACCAGTTGGCGCGAGTTTTCATTTCATTCATCCAGCTCCTCAAGGCGAATTCCAGGATTCTTCATCCATCCAAGAAGTAGAAATGCAGTGCCATTGACTCAATAATTTGGCCCTGCTGCTAATCAGCTCCATAAATCACCAAACTTGGTGACAAACTACAATTATATACCTTGTATCAGCTTGTAAATTGTCAGCTCCATCGGTGGTAAAAAGTTGCGCTTCTCGCCATTCGTCGTATTTTCGCTACACACATATTTTGTGGTATATTTGGAAATCAAATCCCTGGTGATGGCTCTGGGGTCTTTGACCCTGCCATTGAGTCATAGGTTGTCCGGAGTCCCCTCCAGTTGTCCCGCACCGCTAACAAGTCCACGCTTTGCCGTTTGAAGTCGTCCTGACTTGTTGTCGTTCCGATGCGGCCAATTGCTTTGTTGCGATATTTCATCGCTATACATGTCGCTTCCACCAATTGCCAAGCTCCTCACCGTGTGTTCCTACTGGACTTGTAAGGCGGGAGAAAAGAGAGATCGCAATCTGGGACTGAAACAATCATCCTGTATTGTTCGAACAAGATTAACTCGCCGTTTCTGGTACCGAATTGGCAGCCTAATATGCTGTTGATGCAGCTTCCTACGGTCATCTTGACGCCATAGTTCATCTCCATGGTCGTCTCAGACACTGTCTAATTTCCTATGTGCTGTACCAACGATTTCTAGATAACTAACAAATTAACCTGTTTTGGCAGTACAATGCCGAAACCGCTTGTCTTATGATTAAAAAAACGATCTGAAAAGAAAAGTGTACCAATATATGCATCTACAGTGGGTACGAAAAATGACAACAGACATGCAATCAGACTACAAAATGACGATGAGGATGGTGCACACATGATACTGTTCAGAAATTTGTTGGCTCTCGGCTCTTTTAGCATGTCGGGTTGCACTTTAGTATGGATATTCACCCAAAACTGAGTGGGGTAGTCCACCAAACTCTCCTCTCCAAGGAGAAAATCAACTCTATCCCACGGTATGCAGGCCTTTTGAACATTCACTCGCGCACCCATATAACCATATTGCATGTCTCTCTTCCAATGGAGGTCCTTCGTGTTGAAGGGTCCTGGTTTTGGTGTTTGCAAATATTGTCGAAGAGGCCGTATAATCCAGCTTCCCGTTTTTAGAATATCATCGCCTTCTGCTTCCACGTCCATGCCCTGTATAGTACAGATAACACGCTTCTGAACCTGCAAGAAACGCGCCGCAGTACACTGGACACGATGGACAACGTGCAAGGAGCATCAGTGCGCACGTTCGCGGCTGCTGACAAGTAGCAGGCGGCAGGGATAAGGTTTGAATTCATACCCTAAAAATGGAGGATGTGTCCTCCTCGTAGGCAAAGAGGTGCCGGTCGGAAAACCGCCCAGCCCACATTGAGGCACCTTACAATGTCATCCACACATTATAACATGGCCCTTCAGATGTTGCAAATTAAAGCATAAGGAGAATTTGCAGAACAGCATAGAACAAGATTTTGCATACATGTCCCACAGATGAGGTCGAGCACTGTGCCCTCCACGTCAGTGCATGTCTCCATAATTGTCTGAATGAAGGCAGGGCTCCGAGTCCGTGAATACCGCAGGGGTTCCGTTGAAGTGAGGCTATGAGGGAGAAGTTCTGTGGGAACGTTGTTGAACAGGACGTCGTAATCGATGGGGTCGCAGTTCGGGTCAACCAACAATCCCTCCTTCCGGAAAGCAAAGGTGGAGTTCTCCTTCACAAAGCACTATGCATCGAACTGCTTCGTCTGCATACACAGTGGGGAACGATTAGAAATCGAATGCGACACCGCATTTCAAAACACCTAAGAAAATGAAAGGACGAGTGCCAATGTCGTAATTACCTTCTTCCCTTCCGACCAAAGGCCCAATGTGTTGATGCACGTCCACTTCTTCTTCAGAATTGGGATGGCGCTCTTGCGGGTCCACTTCGCAATTCCTGTCTGCGTGTTTTTTCCTCTCCTCGCCAGGACAACCACACAGCCTCTGTCGTCCAACACCATGCTGGCGAGCCCGAATCCTTTCTTCCAAAAGTCCTCGGAGAACCTGTTCCAAGATGGCAAAGCTTGTAATCCTTCCACAGGCTCTCCATCCGGAATATCCAAGATGATCATATCGCAAGACCACTCGGTGGCATTTCCGCCCCTCCTACAATCCTTGTCTGCACACACCCTCTCAAAGAACGAGACCATCTTCAGAAACCCAGGGGTGTCGGAAGGCTCTTCAGCAGCCGCCTTCTTCAGTGCTCTGCCCTTCAGACCCTCCATGGTCTTCATGTATGCCAACTTGGCTGCCCGTCCATCCAAAGCCGCCAAGAAACTCTCATTTACACACTGGACTACTGTATCGGGATCCACTTCCGGCCTCTTCATTTCCACCGGCTCGAAAGGGTGCCCCCCCGGGGGGTTGAAGAGTGCCTTCTTTGCCGAGCCTGTTCTCATCCCTCTCGTGACAATGGTGGGCACAGGGGATTTCGGCTGCGTTTTGGGGGTGGGCTGGTTGCAAAGTCTCCATCGGAGTCCTCTTCGTCACCCTCTTCCTGCTCTATCTGTTTCTACTTCTTCGTTTTCTTGGGTGTCACAACTGTTGCTCCTTGCTGGCGAGTCCTCTTCTTCGACCCCTTCTGTTGAGCCTACACAGCTGCATCCACCGTCTTCTGTGCCATCTCAGCTGCCTTTCTGGATTGTTCCAGAGCAGCAGCTTCCTTTGTCGACTTGGCCCAGCAGGGACACGTCTTTCCTTCCTCTTCTCTTCTGCTTTTGCGTGCAGATCTTTCTCAGACTCGTCAACAATTCCGCCAGACATGTCCAGGTACCACGGGCATCCAACGAGATGCGCGACATGCCATTGTTTCTGCATCTCGGGTGTGTAGACACAGCTTGGGCCCGCCACGGTCCAAGCCATGAAGAACGGGGGCTCTTGAGCCAGGGCCCCTGTTGAAGAAGCACGTATTTCATATACCTGCAAGGCAGTCAGCATGCATGAGCAAAAGTTCAGACCAACGTGCTCGCAGAGTGCAACCGAAAACATAAAATGCGAATGCGGTGCCGCATTTCCCAGACAAACCTCATAACCAGGCTTTGCATACAAGGGCAGCTGGGCTTCACCTGTAAACAATTCGCATTGTAGCTTTTCCCGCTCCCTCCTGATGTGTAAGCTCCACGCTCCTTCTTGCTGTCTGTAGCTCCCTGGCGAAGAGGTTGTCCTTGTACGCACATCTGAAACGTGTCACGTAGTCTTCCAATGTCCGTGCTCCATCCCATTTGACGTACAAGCCGAACGAATTTGTATGCATTACGACTTGCTCCTTCGCATTCGTCATTACCTGCGATTCCCATATGCATTGTCACGTAGCAGTTCAGGGAATTCATTTCAGAAAAGCAGATCTGGGGAAGTACCTTGAATTACCTGGAACCACCAAGTCATGCGGTTGAGCCACACATCCACTGCAGGGTCGGAAACTTCGAGTGGAAAAGACCACATTGTCCTTATACTCTCCGATGCATTCCAGATCGACAGACACCGTGTCTGCCATTTCTGATCCAATGTCAGGAGCAGGAAGAAGAGTGGCTATTGCTAGGAAGGAACTTCAGTGCATTGAAACCTCACCTTCTCTTTCGCCTCAACACATGCCGTTGAGAGGTGATGCAGTTTCTCCAACTGCATGGTCGGCTGCATGGCTGAATAGTGTTTTGCAATCTCGGGGATGAAGTCCTTTCCAAGTGCCGGATCTGCAATTGCCACCAGCTTCACAAGCTTTGACTTGTATTTCGTTCTCGACTTGACCCTGACTTCCTTCAAGTGCTCAGTCGATGACTGCAACGTTTTGACCTGCCCCTCACTTTCCATGAAGAAGCGTTTGGCATGGGCCAAATCCAACTTGATGTTTGACTGCCAACAAAAACATGCAGAAGCGTTACATTCGATTCATGTGGAAAGATTACTGAAAATTGGGGAAGGATGAGCAGAGGGAAATGGGAGGACAACTTACTTTGTATATCACCTCCACCATTCCATCCATAGTGAGACGATACCATGTCCGGTCAGTTTTTGCCACGGCTTTCTGAATGAGCTCGGGCTCCAGCATTTCTGCAAACATGTGCGGATCAGTGAGACCAGTGACCCTGCAAGGCACACTCTCCAGTTCAGTCCACGGAAGCATGGAAACAAAACAGATTGGAAACCGAAATGCGGCACCGCATTTCGAACGTGTTTGGGAGGGTATGAGTATCTTACTAGTTGAGGTCCGCCATGGCATTCTTGAGTAAGGAGGAGTCTGCCGCCTTCACCTTGAGGATGACACACTCCACCATGTAATGCCAGCCAATGTGCTTGGCATGGTTTTGCTTGATGTACTCCCACCAGGCAAGAAGTCGGTGATTCCTGTCCCACACAAAGAACATTTTACCTTACATATGGCTGAAGTCTGGATCACCCTTCAGCGTTGCCTCGAATTTGTCGTTGCAAGTGTGCCAGTGGGTATCCCATGTTGACAATTCATCCGCAGTGGGTCCACGAGTTTCGCCGTCTTCATTCTCAATGGAAACGTAGAAGGCTGGTGAACCTAGACGGTACCCTTCTCGAAATGCAAACTTGAGCTTATCCACATCTCCGGGAAGTGCTTGCCTGACGATGGGAAGAGAGACCATGCGACAGAGTGGGATTCAAAGAGTCCGCTGGAATACCCTGCTGCCCAGAACTCTGCCAATGCTACCGTGTGTCTCCTCCAACATTGTATCCGCTGCACTTTGGAATTCCTCCGGAGACATTTCTGTAGGTGGCGGTAGGGGCTGAGTAGCTGGAGCATCCCCAACTGGAGCGGTGGGGAATCTTTGCGGGTAATTCTGCCATTGCAGAGGCCTCCTCCGGGCCTGCAGTATTATGAAGATCTTCCGCAATGGTGGTCAGGTCTTGCTGCGAACGTTGAGCGGCAGCACCCTCCTCCGGTAACAGATCGATGAAATCGGTCGATCCCATTGCCTTCGCTGCAGCAGAGACGACCCCAACATCACCAGGCTGGAAATCAAGCAGGAACTGGGCTTCAGCTCGTGGAATCGGTTTTGCGGGAGACTGCTCCGCCCTCCCCCTGATTGCCTTGTGTTTCCTCATTCTTGCACGTGAAGGTGTCTGCTGCAATTGAATCTGCCCTGTACCCTTCTGCTTCATTCGCGTGGGTGGGGGGGAAACGGCCTAGTCCGGTTCAGAAAATAGTTGAAGGACGGGCTGTTTCTTCTTCGTCTTTGCTGGAGAAGGGCCCGACCCCTGCTGGCGATTCTCCATGACCTTCGAACGCGAGTCGCTCTCTAGGGCTTTGAACTGCAAAGACTTGCTTTTTGAAGCCGCGTCCTTGAAACGCACAGGGCTAGGCCCGGCAGGAAGACCCGTGCTCGTGGATCGGCTGGGTGTGCGTGCTGCAGCTAGCTCCACAGACTCTTCCTGCGGCTCTTCAGATTCTTTCGATCCCTCCAGCACGTCCACCTTTCCGGTTAGGCATGCAAACATCTTTTGTATTCAAGTCTCCTAGCATACAGTCTAAGAATTGCAGAAGAAAAATGAGGGGGGTTTCGGTGCTCGATCAGCTGCGCGCATCCCGATAGCACGGAGCTCTCACTGGTGGCTGGGTTGCCTGCATGGCCTGCTGCTGCGAGATGGCAATCTCCTCCTGTAGACGCATCTGCTTCCTCCCCTTCGGCATTGGCCTACGTCCGAAGTACAATTTTCGGAGCTTGCAACGATGTCTCTTCTCTGGTGCACGCACTCCCTCCCTCTCATGTTCGAGCATAAGAAGAACAGAGACAGGGAAAAGGGGCGAAGAGTGCAGATAGAAAGGGCGCGAGAGGGGTGACTGAGTAGACACGACAAAATATCTAAACTAGATCCTGGAGTTGATCCCTCTTTTGTTGGATGTGCAAACATTGGTGTTTGAGGCATATTGTTTTGTGCAGAGGGGGTCTACGTTCAGATTCTGCAACGACGGTCATCTTGTTGATGCCGCTGTGGACCCTGTTACCTACGATGTCCTCTACAACTATGTGCCCCACTCCAGTATGCCGAAGGACACAAAGACAGGCAAACCGTGGCGATACAGCCGGACCCGGAGTCCTGCTTTCATCCAAACCCTCATGGAGACGTGCTCGGATGTCCAAGGGCGGATTCTTGACCTCATATGCGGCACGGGTAAGCCTTCACGTGCACAGTTTGGAGGTTTATTATTTCATGAGCAAAAACCATGAGCCATGAGCCATGAGCCGCATGAGCCGCATGAGCGGTGAGCCGAAGTGTAAGACACGCGGATTTCATGAGCGGACTCCTCCAAATTTGGAAATGCGGCAGATTAAACAAGTATTAAAATAATAGTTTTTTATTTGACCTTGCCGTTTTTGGAAGTTCCAGATCTTGTAATGCGGCAAAGATATGTCGTCAGTAACAAGTCCGCTCATGGTTTTTTAGATCCGCTCATGGAAATGAGTGACCGTGCAACGAGAAATCCAGTATACCACGGCCAAAGGACGTCGCATACTGGCCTGTATAGAGTATTCCGCGGTTTTACATGCCTTAACATTGGAATGAAGCTGACCCTTTTGCCGCGATTGAACTAATAGAGTCTGCACCAATAGAGTCTGCAGTACTTCACAATTCTGTCATCTTCGGGTATTCGGCGGGAAAGGTTTGCGACTCAACTGGGAAATGCGGTGCCGCATTAGGGTTCGCACGTGCGAAATTTCTGGGCGGTTTGGTGTTGGCGAAGGCCGCATCTACTAGTACCTATGATGTTACTTGGAAATGCGGCGCCGCATTTCCTTGTCGGGGGTCGAATGAGGAAATCAAAGTTTGGGAGAGCAGAAAAACAAGAACCCTCCAACACACAAAAATACATGCACGTGGAAACACAAGTGAATGACATAGTATTATCTTAGTTCGAGCAAAACAGGTTACTGGTAGGCAAGACATAAGTCGGACCTTTCCGTGGCCAGAGTCAGAGCTACTTGCAGCAGTACAGTTCTACTATCCGAAAAGGATGGGCGTACCATTGTGTTGGGACCGCAAGCCAAGCTCACTGGTCCCCTGGATCCATATTCAGAAGAGTGTGCACCTCTTGGGGGCTCAACCCTGGTGCATGTATGAAGTGATGAGTTGTGGAATTACACCAAAGTCTCTTTAGGTACACGTAGTACAGATGCTTGCAAGGGCAGTGATGCCCCCTTGTTCGCCATGATCTGGAAGTCGGTGCAATTGCAGGTGGGTAATTCTGAAATGGTGATGGTGTACACCTCATTGCGAACAGCTGAGCCTGCCGTGGCCATCTGATACACACGCCCAAAGCCTGGTGGGGGCACTTCTGTCGAGCTCTGGATTGTACAGTTCATCCGAAGTGCATTCCCCATCCTTGTCTCGTTCACTTTTGAGGGAGGTCGCCGCCTCTTCGGTTTCCCCCAACGGTGTGTAGGATGCTTAGAGCTGTCGTGTCCCATTGTTCTTGCTCTCACAGGGGTCGGTGGTGGAGGCTGTGGAGGCGGAAATGGTTGTCTGGGGACGTCAGTGCGCTGCACCATCCGAAATCTTGCGGCGGTAAGGGCGTCGGCCTCAACCTGACTCAGATCGCAGCCTGGTTCCACCGGCCACACCGGGGGAGCCTCTGGCATTGTTTGTATGTCGTACTTGGGCTTTCCATACACGCAAGTCATAATGTTGTGCCTGCAAAACCAGAACTGGGTGGTTGTCGCCTCCGCAAACTTTGCATGGACAAATCTTCCTGTAAAAGTAGGAGCAGGGACAACCCCATCTGGATTCCTCCTTATCATCTCTAATCAACGTTGCCGTGTATCCACTCGAATTGCGGAATACCTGCCTCGAAACGACGGCTTTGTGCGAGCAATTCTCCACTGTGACGCAAACACAGTCGTCTCCACAATGGCTTGGCCATACTGCATAACAGCGGGCAGAATCTGGGGCAAGCGAGCGGTAGGAATTTCTCGCACGGAATCCCCGCTTGAAGGCGATGGCGATCTGGAATTTCTTGGGCTTCCACTACTGGAAGACACATTGTGCGACAACATGACGGGACCTCGAGGTGCTGTCCGAATGTTCATGTCGGATCTCCAGGAATCATCTTCGCACCCGAGTTCCTCTCTGGAGCTATTGTCGTGATGTCCGTGATGTGCTCTCCAATTGCGGGAACGTTCTTCTACGAAGGTCATTTCTTTTTAATTTTAAGGAATTAAGCGACCGCCAATCTGGTTGTCGCTTAATATTATAAAAAAAGAAAATGAAGCGGCGGTCGCTGTTAGATCTTCAACCGGAGAAACAAAAACAAAAAAAATGATTTTTTGAAAAAAACAAATTGGCGGTTGCTGTATAGAGTATAACCCAAAAAATAATTATTCTTAATGTTTGTAAAATAGTGCTTTGTCTGAAAGAAATGAATGAAACAATGAGACAAAACATCAATGACAGAGAGATGAAATTGATAAAGATCCTCAATTTATTTCAAAATATCAATCAGATGATCTGCATAACGAGTACATTTTCGTGTAAACAGGAAGGACGGGAGGCCTCCCGTCCTGCCTATGTCTCCCCAGTTCTGAAGTCCCAAATCTAAGCCGACCCAACTAGTCTATGCGCGAGTTCACTCCTATCTATAGACACACTAGGGAGAAGAGGGCTATCGAGCCAATTCTGATACGCACTGCTGGTCTGGGATCTCATCATCTCCTGCGCTAGATCTCTTCTAGAGGTCTCTGGAGAGTATACTGGACTCCAAGTGTCAGTGTCAGAAACCCAGTCTGGGAAAATTTGCGATATGTCATCCTGATCATCATTCTCACCAGGTATATACGCCAGTGAACTGGGGATGTATCTTGGAAAGGGCGGCGAGTACCCAGGTGATCCGGGGACATAAGTGTGGTATTGGGGTGAGTAGCTAGGTGATCCAGAAACGTATGCAGGGGATCATGGTGAGTACTAAGGGGATTCTGGTGTGTATTCAGGTGATCCCTGCGCAGGATAGCCCCAATAGTATTCCGGGGACTCCGGTGTGTACCCAGGAGAGAAATGAGTGGATTCTACACAAGCCGGTGACCTGGGTACGTATCGTGGTGAGATCGATTTCTATGGCGACTCTGGTGCGTATCCTAGAGACTCTTCTGACACTTCCGGGGTGCCTGGAGTGGTGCCGAGAGAAAATGGAATTGTGGAGTTAACCACATCCCCGTTCTCATTGGAGGATCCTGGACTGAGCATGAACAAAAAGTTTAACCTCCATCAGTCTAAATCCGGAAAAAGTCTCACGTTCCAGCCACTTCCCCCATTTTAGAAAGACACCATTTTCACCCAGTCTAGGATCGAGCAACTGAAGATTTTCCCAAACTTGTTCTTGGTGAAGAGCACGGGAGGCCTCCCGTGCTTTTTCACCTTTCTACTACCCTTCATCTGGAAAAATACAAACTCTCTTGATTTGGAAAAGATCCCCTGATGCAAAATAGAATCCCCGAACTCAGAAGATGCAAAATGTTTTAGATGATGAGCTAGCAGACATCCTCACATCTTATATGACCAAGAAGAGCACGGTAGGCCTCCCGTGCTTCTTCACCTTTCTACTACCCTTCATCTGGAAAATTACAAACTCTCCTGATTTGGAAAAGATCCCCTGATGCGAAACAGAATCCCCGAACTGAAAAGATGCAAAATGTTTTAGATAATGAGCTAGCAGACATCCTCACATCTTATATGTCCGACAAGTTTTGTCGGTGAATAGCATGGGAGGCCTCCCGTGCTTCTTCACTTTCTTGCCATTTATACAAATAATTAATTAATAAAAAAAAATCACCAAATAGATAATATAATTCTTGACCTCTCTACCCTTCAATAGTTTCTACGCGATTGCAGAGGCGTGAGAGAGTTTTCCTACACGAATTGAAGATGCAGATTGTGACAAAAAATGAGCATGAGGATTACGAAATTACCTTGAGCTTGAAGCCATTTGGACAGTTGCTTTGTGATTACGCCTCCTCCTTAGCGCTCCTCAGCCCTCCAAGCCTCCTTACAATCAGCCCTCAGCCCTCTCTGCCCTCCTCTGCAATCAGCCCTGATCACTCAGCCCTGACCACTCAGCCTCCCTCACCACTCAGCCCTCGGTCTCCGCTCTCCGCTCTCAGTTCTGGGGTATTTTCAGCAGGGCTTCGCCGTGGAGTTCGGAATGATTCGTGAGGCGCAACAAGAGAAATGGGGCCCTTTTATACCCTGTCCGCTAGCCCATGCGATGCCCATTCCATGCATGCATGGCCCCTTGGCCATGATGATCAGATGTCGCCACACCCCTCCCCATTTAGCCACGCGGCTGCCATGCAGTCCATGCGCCGCAACTTTTAATATCCTAGGCCGTTGGTGGCACGCGGTGGCAGACTCTGGCCATAATGGCCACTCCATTCGGCATCGATTAAAGTTCGAGGCGGCTCGTGGCAGTTGATGACAGTCTGTGGGCGTCCGTCCAGCCTGCCAAATTTGATCCGCCCGTCAGATCCGACCTCCCTCCACCCTGATCCGCCCGTCCATGCCACGTTACTGGTCTTGCCCCCACCCGTGCCGCATGCCATCTCCGGGCACGTGCCCGATCGCGAAAATGCGCGAGATTTATGATGGGTGCGAGAGGGCACAGAGCTCGCCAGGCGCGACCCATCAATTCGCCGCGCTAGACGGTGACGAGATGTCAGGGCACGCCTTGGCTTTCTGGAGTACAGGAGGCCCCATGTGCCTAACACATAGGGGTAATCATTGGATGAGCAGCTCGCCAGTATACGAGTACAGGAGACCCCCCGTGCCTATCATTTAGGGCTAATCATTGGATGAGCAGCCCGTCCGCATGTTAATCCGATTGCTCATCTAATGATTATGTCCATCCGCGCATCCAGATGTATGATTCTCCACACATGTCCTCACAATCCGAATCCACAACTATAAAATCCAATGCATTCTCCCTCATTCTCTCTCCTCTCGGCGAAGCCTTGCCGCTCTGGGGAGTGATAGGATTCAGAGTAGAAAGATAGGAAACAGATCTCTTCAAAATCTCCTGAACTAAGCTAAGATGGTTTTCTTTTGTTATTTGCTGCTGGGTCTTCTGGATCTTCCTCCTTGTTTCTTCTTTTTAGCTTCTTCTTCATCTGCAATTGTGTTCCTGTAGCTGTGTCATGAGCATAGAAGATAAAAGTGTTAAAAATAGTTCATTGTTGGGGGCTTCTGTCTGCTCAGCCTCTCTCTTATCTGCATCAATTGAGAGTCAGCTCAATTCATCTGATTTATTACATTAGTTCATAAGTCATGAGAGGTGAGAGGTAAGTATGTTTAGACGATCCAAGAGATATCATTTATGTTCAAGCACTGTCGAGAGAACGGGAGACCTCCCCTGCTCGTAAAGTACTTGAGAGGTTACTGGGTATGTACGTACCTACTAGGTAGCTTCTACATAGAGTCTAGATAGGACGGGAGACCTCCCGTCGTCAAGATCTCCCCGAAATTGATAAAGAAGACCGTGATTTCTTGAGAAGGTCCCAAACGCCCTGATCTTTTACCTTGATCTTCATCTTTTCATCTCCACAATTCGAGTCTGTCTTCATCAGTCGACGAATCCGGTGCTACCCTAGACTTAATTTGTTCGGGAACTAGTAACCAGGTAGCACGGGAGGTCTCCTGTGGTCCAGATGGTGACTTCCATCTCAGAACTCTCTGTTGGTGACGATGTGAGTCTCGAGCACAGCCTTGGCTCTGGAGTACCGCAGTTAGTGGCTGAGGCTACCTGCTTAAATGTTAGGAGAGGGATTCTGCCATGGCAGGCGTCTCTTGACCAGTTTGGTGAGTGTCGTCGTGAAGACCGTCTTACCTAGACACGAGACAATCAGATTGTCTTTCTCACATCCCGATGCTGATACGATTGGGGAAGCTTTGGGCACCCTCGTTGTCTGGAGTATAGGACATATATTGAAGACTGGTGCGCCCACAAGATGAAGAGGTGAGGTCCAATGGAGGGACCAATACGAGTAACGTGGAGGATGCACATGATACTGAACATGCAGATGATGTAAGAACCGAATCTGAAATACTCGGATGAGATGCTTGACGTCATCGCATGTGCATGTTTCTTAATGATGAGAAGGACGTCATTTGTCATCATCCAAGAATGGAGTCTGGACTAGCGGAGGAATCTCAGAAATATCCTCCGAGGACGAGTCTGAAAGCGTCACGAATGTAGTGGATTTGCTCACCTCTTGTTTCACATGAACTGTGCCCTTCTGCTGCACGACCGATGCTGCAGTGCCAGGGGTAACTACTGAGCCTGCTGATTGTCTTCTCTCTTTTCCTAGGACCCGATATGTGCCTGAAAGGACTCTCCACTTCCTCCCACACTCGCCAACCAATGGTTTCTGCAAGTGCCCAGAATCCAAATTCCCGTCCTCGTCTTTTTGAACAAGCAGAGAACCCAATTCCAGAAGGAACACTGTAACCAGCTCATCCTCATGAACAACTGCAAACCCAGTGTAGCACTTGCATTGATTGCTAATATATGATCTGATTTCGTGGATTTTACTCGTTTTATGCACAAAGTGCACGAGAGATCTCCCTTACTCAATTGCCATATGATTACCGAATGTTATTTTTTCAATAATAATTCCCAAAAGTTGAACTTTATTGTACTAAAATTGATTTTAATACAATTATTATTATTATTATTATTATTATTATTATTATTTATCACTTTCTGCTATTTATGAAAAGTCTAGATTTCATGTTTTAGTCCAGATTTAGTTAAAACCTAGTTTATATATGTTTTTTTCCTTCATTAAGATTGTTTGGGGCCTCATGTAGCTGAAACATATTTGTTGCTTTCAGTTAAATCTTTTAGAGGGCTGAAGTTGCACGCCGGTACTTTGCTCTATATTACTAAATGGTCAAACCTACCTTGCTTAATTGTGTTAGTATTGTTTTGCACTTGGTACTTGACACAATTATGACTTAAACAAGGATATTATTGACTTTGACATTCTCCACATAACTATGACATGATTGACTTTGACTTGGTGCTAATTATGTTCTTTACCTATGTGCTTATGGCTTTCACCACTAAGGGTCAATCCAGTAGTACTTGGTCCATCAAGTATTTGGCTTGTTTTTGTCTCCACCAAAATAACTCATGTAGCCAAGTATTTGAGCTTCATTTGCTGGTTTGCATATCCAGGTAGTCTAAATGACCAAATATTTTTGCTTTATATGACATGCTTTGCTTGCATACTTCATACGACCCAAAATTGATTTTTGTTTTGTTGATTTAGGTTTCGGTTACCTCTTACACTTTTTGGAGATTTTCTCATTTAGTTCATATGGTTTTGCAGGTTGGCGATTTTGATTCCGAGTTAGTACACCTTCAAATCCGCATGAAGGCTGAAGTCATCACTGTCCTGCAACCGTTTCTATCATTTGCGACATCATTTTCTACCCGATGTGCCCACAATATGTTGGCTCTTATGCTAGATCCTCGTTATAAGAGTCTAACCCTGATCTCGGATTACGTGAGCCGAGAAATTGCTGTCCGCATTGTTGCACAGTATGATCAAAATGTCCTCATGCCTTTTTTGCTGCGAGTTTTCAATTATCTTAATCCAAGTAGCAATGACAACAATGTTATTGTCAGTCCCGTCATTGATAGTGGATTATTTGGGTCTCTGGCCTCTAATGAGGAGGCAACAGTTGGCCTCCTCAAATCCGAATTATCCTTGTTCAGGAGATTGGCCGTTTCTTTGAGTGATTGCAATCCATTAGCATGGTGGAAGGACCATGAGATGCAATTTCCCAATGTCGGCTTCCTTGCGTGACAAATATTGGGGATAGTGGGGTCGCAGATCGAGACGGAACGTATCTTCAGCATTGCACGTGTGATCACAGGTTTGCGGCGATGCCGACTTGGCATTGACAACTTGGATAAACTTGTGATGGTTTTGAAAAACTGGCCAAACGCTCCAAGGAGTGATTGTGGAATTGCTGATTGCAAGCAAACCAAACAAACTATTGCAGATTACTTGGATATGGAAAATAACATCATAGATGATAATGAGTACCTCATTGCCAATGCAGGGATGATTGACATAGAGTAGTCAACATTAATGTTATCTTCTTGATTTACTCCATTCGTACATTTCAAAGCATTTATTCGCTACACATTTTAACCTTCATCTTTACTACACATGTAATGGTTATATGCATTTTATTTTATTTTTTCATACACTAGGACTAAAATATTTAATTTTTCAATGTTGTTATGCAATACCCGAGTTATACCCGACGGTTATCAACCAGTGCATTAACATGTCTATGCCCGGGTTGATAACCGCCGGGTATTTGATTTTATATACCCATAGGGTTGATACCCGACCTAAAATGAAATTCTGATTAAGCTTGATGTCCGCTGTGTAGATATATTTCTACTATGGCTCTATACCCGGACATCAAGATTTAAAGACGGTGGGTATAATCAAACCCATATACCCGCCCAACACTGGTAGGTACCTTAGGGGCAGTAGCGCTTCCAACGGTTACTTCTGCCACGGGTGGTGTCCATCGAGGGCCAGGATGAAGCAGCATTAAACCCCGGGACCAGAAACCGTGGATCACGCGTGCAAACACGAGTCCTAAATTCAAACGTCTGGTCCCCCTTCTCGCCTGCTCTCCGTCTTCGAGCTGTGTCTTCGATCTTCAGGCTCTTCCTGTGAATTCGTTCTTTCTTTGTTTACTGGTATCGTGGTTGTTGCTGCTCTCTCTATGGCTCTGTACGTGATTCCGATTTTTCCTATCAAGGATAATTTTTGCCTTTGAAGGTCTTGGCTCCCTACTGCTTTTAGGAACCGAGGAGTGGTTTCTTCGGCATTGCAGGTTTCATCTCTTCCTTCCTTTCTTCTCTCTTGGAGCTTTATATTTGGCAACAGAGCATCAGGTCTTAATGATTAAATCCCCCGCTTCCAATTTCTGCCGTCTTCTAAAGGCAAAAAATTCATACTGTGTCGCCCGGGAGAATTTGGCCTGGTGGTCTTATTAGCAGCACTCCACTTTCGTACAATGTGTCTAATTCCAAAGAAGCAATATGGTGACAGCAAAACTCAGTTTAGGGTGCTTCCACACAATGGCATAGTCATCTTGTGTGTCGGCTGCTCGCACCGTAGTTTTCATCTCTTTGACCCCAACAATTTGGAATGGAATATTGGGCTGAGAGAAATTATGTATGTTGACTGCTCCTTTGGGCAGGGCTTGGCGCCCTAAGGGTAGACAATGAGGTCAGGACTTGACGGTTAGGGAGCTTTGCAATTACGGGGTTTGGGGCTAGTGTGTGCGCCAAGAATTGCTCTTTTCAGGGTGGAGATGGGGAGTAGAGGCACATTGAAATTGCTGATGGAGGAGTTCTTGGGAGTGGAGTACCCCTTTACGTTCCGCCAAATTATGAGACTCACTTCTTTACACTTTCACGGTTGTAGCATCACCACACTTAAAAACAGTGGAAAATCTTGAGATATACCGGACATCCGGTAATTTGTAGGGATGTACCTATCCATGCCAAAATGAATCTGTGAAATGCTTGCAATCAAAGTTTCTGATTCATCTTTCCTGTCATGGTTTTGAATGCAATTGTCCCCACAGGATCACACTATCTATGAGAACGTCTCAGGCCTGACTATTGTGTCATCAAAATGATTCACTGCATGGTCAATCGACGGTTGGTACCGGGCGGGAAAAGACCCAGCAGGGTTAATGAACCACTTATATCTCAGTCGCCACGGTTTACAGGACCACTTACTGAAGCTCCAGCAGCGGGCTTGTTTGATTTTCCAGTAACATGCGGGGATGGTGGCTCCCGCGCAATTCGCAGGTTGTCTTCCGAGTTTGGTAGACAGGCCTTGGAACTGGGTAGCTTTTCTCAGCAGATGGGTGGATTCTTGCCTTATCAAGATGCCGACGATCTACCAGGAGAGGATGGTCAAAGCTCTGTTTTATATGGTGAATTGAGAGTTGACAATGTGATTGGGCCAACGCAGCGGATAAGTTTTGGGGGCCAGAAACAGAGTCCCTGTAGCAAAGCCCATGATGTACGGCGAACGCAGAGAGCACCTATCAAAGGAAATGAGTTTCGTCTTTTCAGGGAAATCCCACTATGGCCAACCCTGTTTTCAACTCTCTCTCTTCAGCAAAAAGAGAGATTGCCAATAGAGAAGATGGGTTCACGGAGCAAGGCTGGCAGGAGGAGGAAGCAGAACAATGATTTGGCCTTCGTATCGTTGGACGGACGTCTCATGAATGCGGATATGGCAGCAAGTGCTGAAAGAATCGGGGTAAACCTTGGAGAGTTCGAAGCTCAAGCATGGGAGGGATTTGCTCCCTTACAAAGAGTCTTGATTGTAGCTGTGTCAACTGCGGCTGCTGCGAGTGCAAAGCAAAAGAGCTCCAATAAAATTAATGAGTTGAAGAAAGCTCTCAATGCACGGGTGAGTACTTGCAATATTTACCAGTCATTGTTCCTGTTCAGGATGTTCTTGCAGATTTTTGTTTCTTGATGCCTGGCTGGCTTATATATGTTGGTATTGCTGTTGTCCCATAAGCACCGTGGGATTTATCTGTACATTATGCCGTTCCTTCTCTATCTCCTTTTCTTGGGCCTCCATGAGGTCACATCTTGTTGAACATGTGACGGGCATCCTTGGGGTTTCCGCATTTGGCAGACATATTGACCAACAAGGGCATTCTCAAGAACGAGATCTGGCACAATTTCACTTTTACTGATGTCAACATCCCTGTTTTGTAAACAACTGTTCATTATGCTTCTCCATTTGCAACATGAAGCTATGAAAGTGAGGTTCAGACTTCCAAAAAGCACGCAAATACACTGTAAGAAAAAAATTGCAAAGGGTGTTGCAACTAAAACCTAAGTTCTCAAGTACCTTGACCACCGTACCAAGGGCATTGACAATTTCAGATCAATCCCTTGGGTTGGATTTACTCCGAATGAATCTTATGGAGATACTGAATTTCCACATTATATTTCTGCTACTCGCAGGAGAGGTCCTTGGCACTTATGAGGCGTGAACTTAGCAGTCTCTGGGACCAAGTCATCACCCAGCAGGGAAATCCTCTCTCGAGATCTGGGAATCCCTGGACACCAGACCATAAATGTAAAGCAGAGAATAAGAGCCCTGCGAAGATATACTCACCATTGCAACAGGGTGATGGGCATGCTGAAGTCTGTCATGCAAGTCAAAATGATAGTTCAACGGTGGTACAATGTCCAAACAAAATTCAGAGAATAGTGTTGGAACCGATACTTGCTGGTTGTGAAGAGCAAGGCGATAAAAAAACTGACCTGCAGTCCAGGGAGGCCCCAGTAAGCAAGGGTGTGGTGTTGGTCAAGACCCCGTCCAACGTAGGAACAGATATGGATGATGAAAGAGGCAGCCAAGAAGATAGGGAGGAGGAGGCAAAGTGGTGTAGCAGCAACCCCATGGTGGAATCTTGTGAACACTTCTTTGAGGATTGCACACCTGAGAAAAGGAGGCGGATCTTCTCAAATTTCTCTTCAGTTAATAGAGACTCAACTGACTGGATGTCAGTAAAGTCATCATTCACAACCATAGAAACTGGCGATGCTTTTAGCCCAGTGCCAATTACAAGGGGATTTGAGACATATACAAAAGAGGTAATGCATCTGAACTCAACCTGACTTCTAGGTGAAATTTGATCCCACCAGCAAGGGTTTTTCATTTGTGGGACAACTATTCTGGAAGTGTTTAGAAGATATTCTGGTTTATGAGGAAAATTCATGTAAGCAAGTCTGCACAGCCACTTAGAAGTCAGCTATCGCATGGTCTGACCTAGACTTCTTATAATAACATCTTAGACTCTGTCCACCCCAGTTTTCCACTTTGGATGTGTTTTAATCATCTGTTATCTGCTTTGAGAGTCCCTTGCAATCTACCTTGTTTAAGTTCTGCCTTAAGCTGACTGGATTTGCAACGGGCTGGGTTGTAACTCCATGAGTAGCCTGCTCATGGTTCCTTCAGGGATTTCCCAGCATCCCCAAAAATGGAGACTGTTGATCAGCAGGATTTGATTGCGTCACGGGCCCGCTGTGCTGCTGTTGTGCTTGAAGTCAAGGTACACCTCCTTTTCTGATTCACAACTTTCGTCTGAAGGGTGTCAATCTCTGTCAGAATAACTCCATTTGAAGCTGCAGAGACGGACTTCTCAAGACTGAACATGGTAAGTTACAGAGTTGTGAGAGTTAATCTGGCAGTGAATTGCTCGTCTATATACGTTATCGCACTCATCCTCTTGAGTATGTCCTAGGTGGAATGAAGTTATGGGAGGTGAGAAGACAGTTGGGTTGGATAAATGTTTGGAAAATCTCTATGATGAACATGTGACTCCAGATAAAGCCTGGATGCATTGTGGTGAGTGCAGAAGCAGGTGCTGTCAGTATTGGACAAGGAGGCTTACCATGTCATGGCTGCGCTTGCAGCTGTGATTGATAAGGTCTGTTTTTTCAGCTGCTCTCTTTTATCGGAAAAGTTTAGAAGCAATTCTGTATGATCAGTGTATAGGGACGTTTGGCTGCATAAGGGAATACCTGCCACTTGTAGAATCCACAAAAATCCATGATTTTAGCATGGAAGGATTTGCTGCTATACGATTTTATATTTGCCTTGGACATCTGTCTATGGCCTCTTAGATGAGTGTTCTGCCTTCCATTTGGATAAAAATGCAGTATTGGGCTTCTACAATGTGCAAGTTGCTCATTTTGCCTCAACACTGTCAGAAGTCTTCACAAACTTTCTGTTTGGAATCACAGGCCCAGAGGCTGGAGAGGCTGGAACGGCCCACCTCACAAACAACAACCGAGAACACTGTGGATCAGAAAGCTCAAGGTTGGACCTCTCTACACGCTTCAGTTTCCTTCAATTTAAGTTGTTGCATCCTGGGGTAGTGGTCAATATTGCACATGCATTTATGTATTCGCCCATGTGTCTTACAGTGTTGACTGATGCTGTTGCAGCATCAATGACCCTAAAGGAGAGTGTGGAGGAAGCAAGTGCACATATTATGTCACTACAAGCAGCAGTGGTTGACATGTGGCACGCCTTGGGGCCACAGGCGTTGGCTGCTCTTAAGCTGTCCCCTTCTGAGCTTGAAAGCTACCTCCTTCGAGTGACAAAGGTTCGTTTTTCTCATTTGTGCCAAAAGCAGCCTTTCTTCCTTGTGTCTTTGTGAATGACGAGATTATGATGTTCTGCTTGGCAAAAAGAGCCAAAGTTCACATGTCTAATCCCTCAGTGGAATTATGGTGCTTGCTGTGCCCTCTGCAGGAAACTCTTCTGATTGGTGATGAGATATCAGTGACCAGTGAAGAAATTGATGCATGGCACCAATGGATGCAAGCACACCATGGAGCACCTGCAGTGCTAGGCAAAGTCCAAGCACCGGCTGAGGCAGGCAACTTGTCTCTCTCAGCCTCAGAAGACCCGTGCCTTTGCGGAATTCCCATCTCTTCATATGACACATTAGGTGCCGACAGGACAATCTGTGGTAGAAGATATGGGGGCAGCGAAGTGGTGTCTGCTATTGGAGCTGCAGTAAGAAGAACAGTGGATACTCTGATGGCCCCTCTCAATGGTGGGTGTGGGGCCAAAACCACGCAAGTCAACTCTCTAGCAAAGCAAAGGGGTTTTGGATTTCCAGAGGATTCTCCTGAGTTTATTGCTGAGCAATTGCTTGGAGAGCTGGAGAAAGCAGCCGCCAGGGTATGTAGTGTCAGATCATGGTCATCATGGTCACAGCACCGACATCTCCCTTGATTGCATATTTGACTTGAAAAGATTTTTGAGAACATGTACAGTTCAACTGATAAGGGCACAAATCAAGACAATAAAACATTCTTATTGCAGATGGCACTGCATAGGAAGACTGACAAGTCTTCACTAGTACAGAGGAACACAATAAGCCCTAACTTGAAGAAACATGGGTGGGGTGACAGGTAGCTGGCATGGAGAGCCAGATGAAGAGCTTGACAGAATATGTGAGAGAGAGCGATGTCAAGCGGGAGCAAGCTGAGATAAAGCTTGCAGAGGCCATGGAGCATGACTTTCAGAACCAGGTAAGGATTTACAGTTGTGACCTTCAGTCCCATGTCTTCATCTTCAGTTGAATGGCAAGAGGCAAGGATTTAGTGGATGCATGGGGAAATTGTTTGATTGTGTGTACTAGAGAGCGAGAGCTTGATTGTACTATGCTTTGGCAAACTTCGTACCCATATGCCCCTTTTAGAATTTTTCGAAACAGGGTGAGGCAAGAAAGTCAACACAGTTTTTAAATTGAGCTTTCCACTGATGAGATTCACAATGGTACTCTTGGTTACTGGTGGTTTTTGTAATGAAGACCGCCAGAAGAGCACATGCACTTATCAGTAGACCCCGGTCTGGATTTGGAAACAAAGAGAGATGAAGAAAATGGGACTCACAAGAAGAAAGATTTTTTTTTAAAGTACAGGAAAGCTCAAAGAGCTTAGGGGACGAATGAATACAGGATACAAGAAAGAATGTGGGGTCCCCAGGAAGTAGTTGAAAAGAGATTCTAGAGATTCTTTAAGGTGGAGAGCATCGTGTAGATATGCTTCCAAGCATTTGTGTTCTTCGTAGTGAAAGACCTCAGCAAGGGATTGGCTCTCCTGGAATAGACAATAGTATCGCCCTGGATCTCATAGTACAGATAACAGTCAAAGGAAAGAGAATGTATTCATAAGACGTTGTTTGCCGTAGCCTTGTGGCCATTGACCCCGCACCCAGTTTGAGCGGAACACAAAGGGACAGAACCTACCTCTGTCAGGGGCTGACGTCGGTAGTAAGACTTACCTTGAAACAAAACATTGATCCGGGTTTTCCAGATATCCTCTAGAAATCCCTTCACACAAGCATCAATCTGCTGTGTGTGGTTTGCCCAATAACTAGGCCCCAGAAGGGCCTGGGCTTTTGGCTCAGCCTCGAGACTTTCAAAGTTGGTAAACAGAGGTACAGGCACAATTCCCTTGATAGATTTGAGGAGAGCGTCTCTCTGGTGAGAGAACCCCGGACAGTGAATCAAAAAATGAATATTGTCTTCAGGTTGCCCACACACCGGGCAATTGCACTCTCCCTTTCCTCTCTGCTTCTGTTTGCTGCTCAAAGGTAGGCTTCCCGCCCTGAGTTTAAATTTCAGTCTAGTGCCGAGAGTGGGTAGACCCTTGAGGTCATCCATGATGTCCTCCCCCATGTCACAGACTGGAAACAAGTTCAGGGACGAACTTCATTCTCATCAGACAATTTCCTGGCAACAGACATGGCTTTGGACACTACAGCCTCTAAGTCAGATTTATCCAGCAGGGTCAAGACTTGCGGGTTAAGATTCAGATCCTTGAGAATCTCTTCTACTCTTCTGCCAGGACTTAGCCTGCTTGACAGGGTGGTCCTGTTTCCAAAGTGGACATATGTTGCAGCTGACCCCACCATCTGACCTTGAATTCATCTCGTCGGGAGCTTAAGGAAGGGATGCCAAACTCACCCTGAACAGCCACATTGGCTGTTTTGGAGCATGCTGACATGCACTCCTTAAGCACCCCCACTTGAATGGATTCTAGAGACTTAGCCTGGTTGGAGTTATCGACCCATATTGCAGATGCGTACTCCAAGGCAGGTCTAATAACGCGACAAAGCATGGTTTTCTTGACCTCAGACTTGATCCCTCTGCAGTGGAAAAATATAGTGAGACCCCGCACTTTGGGCTTTCCAGTTTGAACAACTTTCTGAATATGTGCATCCCAGTTACAGTTGGAGGAAAACTCAACGCCCAGGTATGTGTAGGAAGGGAGGACCGGAATCTCTTGGCTACCCCACTGCTCACTTGAGATCACTTCCTCCCTCTCCTCTGTCGTTGAATGCCACCACTGCACATTTACTGACATTAGCCTCTAGCCCCCAAAGGTCAAAGTATATCTTCGTGCAATCAATCAACTCCTGGAGGTTGGAAGGAGTCGTCTACCCTATGCCTGCGAAGTCATCCACAAACATAAGGGCTGGTATGGTGGCATCACCCACCCTTAACCCAAATCCCACACTTTCCACATCCTCGAGGAGTTGATTGATGAAAACATTGAAGAGCAATCCTTGAGCTACACCTTGGTCTATGTCAAAGAAGTTAGACTTCTGTTCATTAACAGTGACACAACTTTTGGTGTGAGCATACAAGTTATGGACAACTCTCCACATCTTTCCCTTGATCCCACATGACCAGAGGCGGAGCCATAGCCCATCTCTCCACACTGTGTCATAAGCCTTTTTGACATCCAAGAAAAAAACAAAAGTGGGTTTCCCTTCTTTTTTCCTTCCCTGGATAATCTGGCTTAGAGTGAAGATATGATCCACACAGCCCCTGTTTCGCCGAAAGCCAGCTTGGCCTTCGTGGAAACAACCTCTAGATTCCAGATAAACCTCGAAACGAGTACTTATAACTCTGCAAAATATCTTGCCAACAGCATTGAGGAGCATGATGCCTCGGTAGTTCCCCGGTTCTTCTCTGTCACCCTTCTTGTATAAATTGACAATGACCCCGTGTCGCCAGCGAAAGGGGATCATTTCAGTCCTCCAGATAAGGTTAAAGAGAAGAACTGGGGCCTCTATCATGGGATTGCCACCGGGCTTGATAAGCTCGTTGACCATGCCATCAGGTCCACCAGCTTTATATCTGTTTAAATGCTCAATTGCTTCCACAATCTCGGAAGAACTAATGGGAGCGTTGTAAGCCTTTGAAATATACTCCAGTTGATCAGGGCTAATCTCTTGATAGCTTGTCCCAGGATAATTTCTTCTGAGACCTTACAAGCTGATTGATATCTTTGCGGATCTGGTAGTACCTAGCCCACAATTCTTTGTTGGTTTTCAAATTGCAGCACTTTATAGAGGACTCGTCTCTCAGCTATCTTGGGTTTAATCTCATTGGTCCACCAATTAACAGCTCTACCGCAGACAATTAGTTTCCTCCCAATGATCTTGTCAGCCACATAGGAGACGAAACTCTCCCAAGAATCCACTGCTCTTTCGACTTCATTTCTTGCATTGTCAGAGCGAGACTGGAGCAGTCAAAGGAAAGAGAGAGAGGTGGAGAGAGGGCAATAGAGTAAATAGATAGTTATGGAGGGATCAAGACAGGGTGACATTCAATCAGTCTAGCAATCTGTTTTCTTCGGTTACATGTTCTATTATTGGCCTTCTTCCCACTGGACACAACATTTTGTGTTTTCTTGTGGGTAGGAAAAAGCGCAGGTGGAAATCACAGAGCTGATGAGGCAGATCCGCATGAAGGAGTCTTCGTATGAAAGCTTAATGCGTAGCCGTAAGGTACACTCGTCATTTACTTCCATCACTTTGACAGAATTTTCTGATGGGCTGGCTTATAACCTGTATAGGCAGCCTGGTGACTGACAGGGGGATGACTGTTATCAAGCTGGCAAACTAAAACAGTGTAGAAATTGGCAGGTTGTGTTTCTTGTGAAGTCCAAGGAGATAGCCGAATTGAGGGCTGACTGTCGGCTGCGTGACATGGCCCTTGATGACATTGCTGCTGCAGCCCAAGCTACGCGGGATGCAAGTGACCAGGTAACCATGAAAGATGATCATCGTACACTCGACTCCTCACCATGGTGGCAGTTCTGTATATACATAAAGTCGAGCACTATTAACTTGAATAATCAGGATTAAGAAAATAAGCAAATAAAGATCCTTGCAAGGTCCTCAGTTTGGTGATTGAAAAGCCTAAGGCCAAACAGAGGCTCACAATACGGGGGTGGTGTGGATCAGAGGCTTGCAATGCTGGAGGAGATTTGCCGGCAGAAAGACACTGCCATCTTGGGCCTAAAGCAAGAGATCATGGCTCTTGAGTCCAAGGTATTGCCTCCCTCTGACCCGAAGAACCTGGCAGGCCACCTGCCTGAGGCACTTCGTCTTTGTACATCATTTGCTGTTTTGTAATGTTTCTTGCCGTCTACTTTTTCCCATGCTCCATTCGGCTCCTCTGTGGATGTTTGTAGTTCTCATTACCGGTTTTCCTTTACTTGGGAGATTGTGCAACGAGATGATTTTCACTATGGCTTTGCAGGTTAATGACCTGAAGACACAATCGCCAGGCCTGATCCGTGGCCGTGGCGATTTCCTGTCTCTTCCTCCACCAATCTCTCACGACCTGCTGGCCATGGAAGAGCTATCCTTAGATGGAGATTGCTCAAGGCGCTTCCCGTCTCCTCCACCGTCGACTGATGAGTTTCTGGCCCTTGAGGGCTTGCTCAAAGAATGTTCTGTTGACGAAGATCTCAAGTGTGATTCTCCCTTATCTCTGCACCCTACAACTGAGGACTTTCTAGCTGTGGAAAGGTCGCTGCAGGAATACTCTATGGATGGAAAAAGGTGCAGGGACTACCCGTCTCCTCCATCGACAATTGGGGACGACTTTGTTGAGCTAGAGAGCTCGCTGGAGGCACTTTCCATTGAAGGAATGGTGGCAATGGGAAGTGGTGAATGCACCCCCTTGGAAGATTGCAAGCTGCCAAATCTTCCAGAAGAAGTCCAAGTTGTGAAGGAAAATGTCTTCAACCTTGAACTAAAGAAGCTGAAGTACATCTCGTCAGGTGAGACTTTGGCGGCATAGCAGTTTGATCCTAAATTTCTGACAACAAAGGGAGAGAACTACAGCTCTTGGTGGGAGAAATCAAAAGAAATGAGCTTATAACATCCACAGGAGCCCCGAGAGCTGATAGGGACAAGATCATTCTTACAGAAACAACTGGTAGAAAATGTTCTGTGCACACGGAAACCAGAAAAATGAAATGGTCAACTTATATGGATCCAGTCTGGGACTCCATCACCCACCACCTGAAGCAGCTAGCCAATACTCATATCTGATGTACGTCAATGCAGGCATGAGTTTCGAGTCTACTGGCAGGAATACAAACAACTCAGGCCCGCTTCGAGTACGGGGGAGTGTGACCTTCACATCTTCGGATGAATCCAAGAGGGCCTCTCAAGTGCTAAGGCACACGAGCTCAAGTGCCCTCAAGACTCAATCATGTGGTAAAATTGCTAAGACGAAGGATGATGGCTTTAGGGCAAGTTTAGGAGTGTTAGGATGTGTTGCACCAAACACTCCTGTCGCTGGCCGGAGGGCTTCGTCAGTGGATCTGAAAGAGGTGGGCATGCAGTCCCTCACCAAGTCCAAAGAAAATGTCATGAAGCAAAGAAGGTGGACGTGAAATGGCTAGGATGAGGACTTTCTTAGAAAAGTCTGGGGATGTATCGTGCCAAAAACTCTCATCAATTCCTCGCATAGTGGAAGTTTTTCTGCATCGGTACAAACCGCTGAGAACTGTAAATTATAAGTTTTAGCAAGATTATCAGGCTTATTATCTTGGTAGGACACAGTCGGGGTAGGTCATGGAAATGCATCATGGAGATTTTTCGTCAAGCCAAAGTGGACACGACCTAGTCCACTTGGTTTGTCGCAGACTCACTTTGAAATGCATCATACAGAAGGTACCAGCCACTAAAAAGTTGGAAATTCCTGTAGGTCTTCTATATAACATACAACACACGCTCATTGAGACAGTTGAGTTGGAAGGTGGAATTGTGAATACTGTTCTTCAGGTCATTCTCCCTACAATGCGATCATATGCCGCACAATCCGTTCGGCCCTAAGGAACAATTGCATCATCAGAAGGCACTTCCACACCAAGATTGTCAGGCAGCCAGGTCGCTGATCCTGCGGCCAAAGCTGTGCATTCTCTGTTATACACCGAGTTTAATGGTGCAAGACGAGTTTAATTGCTGAAGCATAACCGCCGCTTCACTCTGTCACCCTAAGAACTTTTGTATGATATTCAAACATTGTGTATCTAGTTGTAAAGTCCATATATGAATTGGTTTTGCATAAATAGGTTTTTCAGATGGCATTTGGGATGGATTGTGACAGTCCATTAGTCAGTCGAAAACTGCAAATTGCAGTCCAAACTGAGCCAGTGTAGTCTGCATCTACCCGCCTGCGATGGAGCACATCGGGGACTCCGACGAAGACATGCCCGGCGGTGAACCTGCCCCAGCCACCATCTCGCACCAATGCCCAGCAGCTGCGGAGTCTCCATCTGTAAGTACCCAGCTCACTGTAGGTCATGTGTAAGTATCCAGCCAGATAGAGAAACTGCCCGTCCACAGTTGCATTGCCCCAATGTTGCATTGCCCCAATTTTGAAAGTACTTGCCAAGTACTTTAAGGAAAGGAAGAATACATACCCCATTACAGGGGGGCAAACACAATGCATGAGAATATGGTGGTTGCATTTGCCAAAAAGAAGCAATTGAATTGACCTCTCTAGCATTCCAGGGGGAAGAGCCATTGGTGGCATGCCAAAAGAGGGTGAAAGCCAACCATTCCCTAAAACCATGCACCGGACGCGCAACAAGAGTGAGGCCTATTATATTTGGTCGATTTCTGCCCAAGACCTGCATGACTTCTTGGTAAATGGCACCTGATTTCTATTTTGTCATTGTATGATCCTCATTACCAATGTGCTTCCCTGGTGGTTGTGTGAGGGCTGAGTTTTTGCCAATTGTCTAGGGTGAGTTTTGACCAGCGTTGTGTTGTGTGTTGCACAGGCGAGGAAGAAGCGTGCAGCGGTTGGTGGACCCAACACTGCCACACAGGGCAACCCATCGGGGCATGGTTTGCTGAAACAGGTGAACCCAATTGTTGGCAAGACTCCACCCTCCAAACGCCCTCCCACCCGGCCTCTTGCCGGTTATCCTCCATTCACACATTACCCTCATGCTTTTCCCCATCCAACACACTATGACCCTCACTCTCAATACCCCCGACCCCCATCTGGTTATGCAGAGCAGGCCTATGGCCATTCTCCACCCCCTCATCCTTCTTTCCAGCAGCTGCCTCATAGCTACCCTCAACCTGCAATGCGACCGCCATACCCACCCTATGCCCCTTACCCTGGGCCCTATGTCACATCTCCCCAGCTCTAGTCACAGCCCCCAGTGGATGAAGTCCCTAGTGATGTCCCCGAGCCCCCGATTGAAATGTCTAAGAAGGACAGAGCCAATGCACTGCGGCGTCAGAACCGGAGAGCAAAGGCAGCGGCAACAAAGGTGAAAGTGGAGTGGCAGCAGCTCGGCCTTCCCTCGCAGATCGTTGTTGTCAACAAGTTTGGGGAGCCAGTAGGCCATTCTCGCAATTCTTGGCATGCAGCCCTTAAAGGATAGATGTTTCGATTGTGTGACTTATCATTGGCCATTCAAGAGCAGGATGAGGAGGACATTAAGGCAGTCCAGCGCGTGCTGGCGTCCACTTTTTCATACACTCCACGCAATCTGGACTATGAGCACATGCAACACACCATTGGCAAAGCTTTGAAGACACAACAAAGTGAACTGTATGCAAAGTTCAAGGCAGGGGAGGGCAAACCTTTGTATGTGGATGAAGGGCAATGGACCAGGCTTGTTGCATACTGGTCAACCCCAAATTTCAGCACGGTATCAGCCAAGATGAAGAAGGCAAATTCGTGTAGGATTTGAAGGCTTGTGTCTCGCAGATGATGCTTTACCAAAAAGCAATAGCCAGCAAGTTTGGCATCTCTATATCAGTGTCTCCGGCTGTGGGTCATTTGCAGTAGCCAGCAAGTGCATAGACGCAGCTCACACATCCAGGCGCCTAGAGGACAACTTTGAGACACCCCCTGGAGTTGCATCAGTGTTGTCTCCCCCCCGTATCTGTCATGATCAATTGCAGGTGGGCAATTCCCCCTGCGATGGCATGGGAGATGAGGACGCAGACAAATTACCTGGCATGCTGAAGGATCCCGTACCTTTGTCTGGCGCTATGGATCCCATGTCAAAAGTAGCATGCCTTGATTCAGAGGCAGCCGGAGAATCACTGGGCATGAAGGGGGATGATTGTGCAATTGATCTTGGTTCCCCTCGGGTTGTCCCTACCACTCCCCATTATTTGTTGAAGAAGAAGGACAGAGATCCAACCAGTGCAAAACATTTACTGATTCTAGATGTAAATGGATTGCTTTGTGAGTGCGTACATGTTGGTAGTGCTATAGGGTATATTCCAGATGGCCTTGTTGACAGAACCTGTGGCAGTAAAATGGTGTTGATGAGGCCTGGCTGCATTGATTTTTTGAACAAGTGTTTTGCGCACTTTGAGGTGGCAGTGTGGTCTTGCATGACACTTTGCAACTTCCAACCTGTTGTGGAGTGGATTTTCCAACCTGTGGCAGTAAAATGGTGTTGATGAGGCCTGGTTGCATTGATTTTTTGAACAAGTGTTTTGCGCACTTTGAGGTGGCAGTGTGGTCTTGCATGACACTTTGCAACTTCCAACCTGTTGTGGAGTGGATTTTCCGTGGCCGGCCTAATCTTGTGTTTCAGTGGGATGGTGGTTACTGTGAACAATCAAGTGAGAGAAATGACAGGCACCCATCTAAGCCTATCTTTTTCAAGAACCTGTCAACAGTATGGCAAGAATTTCTGTATGGAATGAGAACAACACTCTTCTTGTTGATGACACTCCACACAAAGGGAAGAAGAATCCTGCCTTCACTGGCATATTCCCAGAGCCTTGGAGAAGCAGGGCTGCCGGGGCGACTTCTGACCAGTTCATCAATACGAAGTTGTGGCCTTTCTTGGAGGGGGCAGCAAAGGCAGCCTCAATTACAGAGTATGTGAGGGCCCATCCTCGGTTTGGACAAGCTTCACATAGCACCCTCACAACCCAGCACCCGCATGTAACTCCAGATTTTACGCGTCATGGCATTGTGTTGCCTAGAGGGAAATACTTTATGCAAACACAATGAATTGTATGTCAATGCAATGTGGAATGCTAGGTGTGTAGCTCTGTCTAGTTTAGCTTTTGTCTAGTTTTAGCTTAAGTTTGTGTGTAGCTTTAGTTGTAGGGGAGTAAGCTGCCAGCATAGCAAGCAGTATGGTTGTAACCTGCTCATAGCTCGGTGTATCTCCGCTACCACTCGTCGTGCAGTATGCTTTGTCTGTGCAGGTGCATGCCGGGATTACGCAAGTCTCTGGCCACAGGGCATTGTAGGTAAGATTATTCCACTGCCCCATGAAATCTGCATTGGCTTATCGCCAACCCATTTGCAAGTGGTACTTGTGGAACCCAGTCCAATGTGCGGAGCATATGTTCCTGTGTGTAGGTACCTGGCCATTCACAATCTGCGGCAGTTGAAGGGGCAGCCACCGCGCTACCTATCAGCAAGACAACTCCAAAACCTCCAGTTTTTGACTGCCAGAATGGGGTAGAGGTTCCCTACCTACCTGCAATTTCCGAATTTGCACACATGGAGTTTGTATAATGGTGCTTACACATATTCTTAGCGATGTTAGTTTGTTTCACATATGTATATGTTGTTGTTGCTTTGATATTTGCCTGAAAGCTTGCTCATGTATCTTCTGGGGTTTTTGGGGTGGGTGGCAGTTGAAGGTGGGTGACCAAGTCCGGCTTATCGACACGGTTTCGAGGGCAACAGCAGCATCTGGCCACATTGTTGGTCTACAATGGTCTTCAGCGAGTGCCGGATACCCTATGGTGCCTGAGGGGTATGTGGCCATCATGATCACACAGGTGATACTTACCAATGCCCCTCTACCATATCACAACAAGTGCATGAAGCCAGCGCACACAGAGTTGGGAGACACTCTAGATCATGTTACAGTTTGGAGTGACAAGTTTGTGAAAATCCAAAAAGTGAAGTAATGAGCATTTGACTGCCCCGAATTTTGAGTGCATCATCTGCCACGTGTTAGGATTGCACTAGTCCGAGAGATGCCAGTGTATGCATCTTCTGCTCAGGCATTTGGAAGTCTTCTTAGACTTTGCAGCTTTGTGCAGTTTTGTAGCGGCAGCGGAGTAGATTATGGAAATGATCTCTGATCATTAACTCACGTTGTATTTGAATCGATGTTCCAATTTCAAATGTGCTTTCATGTTTCAATGGTGTTTTCGTGTGCTTTCAATGGTGCTTTATGTTTCAATGCTGCTAGAGTCAGGCCCATGACTACGCTCATGTATAGGACTACCTCCCATCCACAGAGCCTCCGGCATGTGCCACTTTAACCCCCTGTGTTTGCCCATACGCGTGCCACGTGCTATATCCAGACTCCACAGTACGCCATGGAAGTCATATGTTCCAGTCATAATGACCACCCCCACCCCGCGTAATTTGACTCCACGTGTGGACCTGGCATTAAACGTCCGAAGTCATACATGCCAATCACGAAAGCCCCTCCCGAAGCCCATTGTCATGGCACGTGTCATGTCCCATTTTTGCCACGTGTGGCACTGGGGTTAATCGGCGGAAGTCATACATGCCAGTCTTGGAAGACCCCCTCTCCCTCACCCTGTCACGCCACGTGTCATGTCCAGTCTAATCCACGTGTTGTCATGGGGTTAATCTGCGGAAGTCACCCTGTCATGCCACATGTCGTTCCCGGTATTCTCCACATGCTGTCCTGGGGTTAATCCTCAGAAGTCGTATATGCCAGTCGTGAAGACCATGTCGCCTTCCCTTTGTCGTGACACGTGGCGTATCCCTTCCGTTCCACGAGAAGCTGACATTGATTCGCAGTCATTTATTACGGTCTTATCAATGACTATGATTAGGCATCCCTGTTGCCACGTCAACAGTGAGCTCCACGACTGGCAGATACAACTCTATGGCGCTTACGACTCATTTGTCACAACTGACTGGGTTTATCTGACTGGGCAGTCATGCAGTCATAAAAGACTGATATGACTGGAAAATAATATACGTAAAAGCCAAATTCTGTTGTAGTGAGTGGGGAGGTCACTTCATCTTCTGCGGAGATAGTGGAAGGTGTAGTGGCGGAGTCCTCGGATTTGAGGGTCAAGACTGCCACAGCGGCGCCATAGCAAACTACAGCTGCCAGATTGGCAGAGCTACCAACTAGGCCAGCCATTGAGCGCGCCATGGTGACACCTGGAGTTGTCATGCTAGACAATCAGGATGGTATTTTCCGTTTGAGTGGACCGGCGAGCAAAAGATACCGGCCACTTCGGGTCTTGTTGGACTTGGGAGCTCAGCCACTGATGCTGGGCAAAGCTGCTATTGCAGGCTTGGGCCTCACGGAGGCGGATATGGAGCCGTGCCCTTTCCAGATATAGATACCTCTGGGAGGATCAGAGCAGGCTCGGGGCATGACACAGCGTGAGTTGGCTATCAGACTACAGCCGGATCACCCTACAGATGGCTCAGTGATGAGAGCCAAGGCCATTGTGACAGACGCGGTTTCTTACGATGTCCTAGTTGGTGGGGCAGTGTTGTACCCCATGGGCTTCACCCTGGATTTTGGGAGGAGTCAGCTTCCTATAGGCCTGGATGGCAGTCAGGGGAGGGCCGGCGTGTGCAGCTCCTTGTGACATTCATAGGAGGAGTTGCGGTTGCCCAGCGAGGCAAGATGCCGACACTGGCCTTGTAGCAAGAAGCAAGACTTGTGTAGAAAACTACATCTAGAGGAAGTGTTGGAACCAATGGGACTATAGAGTGAACCATTTGTTCCGCACGGATTCCGCGCTTGCTTCTTGGATACGCCTTCGACACCTGATGTGATGGGTGGATGAAGTTCCACTCGAGGCCTGTACGCACGCATTCTGTGGGTGATTTTTTCTTTTACTGAGACTTATGCCGCGTGGAGAAGGGCGTGGCTCTCCTGAGAGAAACCCCACATCCAGACCGCGGCGCAAATTGAAGGCTTTGTACTACGGGCGGCGTCCAACCTCTCGCATGGCCAAACTGAAGCTCCAGCAGGAGATCCCATTGTCTTGCTCACAGCCCGCGCCAATTGAAGCTGAGCACTCTCAAGCAAGCCCCTTCCTCTTTCGCTTTGTGTAACATGTGCGGTCTTCTTCGCTTTGTTTTGTTTGTTTTGGCATCTTCAGCCTGGCAGCCCTGGAAGTGCATGGTTGCATCGCAAAAGCACGAGTTGGTGAGAAGAATGATGAAGGGGGTTAGAAAGGAGCCAGGTCGTTGCTGCATTGAGATTTGCAACAGGGTGCACACCTTTGCTATAGATGACAGGTTGCATCCCAGAATTAAGGAAATCCATGCTAAGCTGAGAAGATTGTCTGGGCAGATGAAGTGCCTTCAAAACATTTCACCCTGTTTTCCCGTCTTATCGAAATTGTCCTTAAATTTTCATGTTGATTTCTGTAAGTTACTGGTTGAGTGAACCTTTGATAGTTTGCAATGCGTGTGCAAAGCCGGCAGCTCTAGAGAAGGCTGCTTCTGCATGTGAATGTTAGGCATTGGTTGGGTTTGTTTTCATTGTTGCCGCTTGGTAAATCCTCCAGCATCACATCCTGGTATTTCTCCAAGATCCCCTTGATCCAATCTGGGCTCGGCTTCCCATCGCCTTCTCCTTTCACTTGTCTTACGTAAAGCAAAAATTGGGGCTCGTGTGGCTCCTTCACAGCCCACTCCTTTGCTGACAACAGGTTTATTCGCCTCCCACTGGGTTGGGCGTTTCCGACACTCTTAAAACTTTGCCACCATTCCCAACGGTAGCGTGACTATTCTCTTGCGGCCATCTATGACCACTCCGGATTTGCTCAAAAAGGTCATCCCCAAAATGAGATCCACTCCATCGATCTCGCAAATGGTGAAGTTCTCACGTCCCTCCCAACTCCCCAGCTGAAGAGGAACATCGAACGCCAACATCGTCGCCAATTGTGGTTCTCTTTTGGCAGAACGCACCTCAATAGAGGCCCCCACATCACTTGTCGGGAGCCCCAATTTTTGCCGTTGCCGGTGTCATGAAGGAATGCGACGCTCTTGTGTCCACCAACAACGACACGTTAGTTCCGGAAATTTTCCCACTCACGAACAATAACTGACTCCATTTACGCAGGGGGCCAGTTTCCTGAATACAACTCACAAGAGTAGTTGCCTACCTTGCAAGTCTTGGCAACCACTGCCTCCACCAAGCGGCTGATGGTATCTTCAGACAGCTCCGTGGTTGCTCGAGTCATGTTCAATTGCCGGGGCTTTGCACACTTCGTAGCCATGTGCCCGGGCTCCCTACAATTAAAACACACTCCATCGAAGGTCGCCTTCTGTCCGCCATAAGCCGCCGCACCTGCTTTTCCTTTCGGAGCACCGGGTGCCGTCTTGGCGTGAGAAGGACCTCCCTTCGATTTCCACATGCCATTGTCGCCACGTGGCCTATCCCACTTCTTTTCCGATCGAAAGAAGTCACCCTCCCGCCGGGTCTTCTTGTGGTTCAGCTCCGTACGGCCTTGTCTTTCGCCCCTAGGGACATCCGAGAAACATTCAGCCCTTTCAATTGCCTCATTCAAGGTCTTAGGTGGCTTCTCCTCCAACTTCCGCTTGGCCCATGGGGCCAGTCCCGCCACAAAGTTGAAGACCATTTCTTGTTCCGCCATATCCGCGACTTCGAGCAACAGCACATTGAAAGCTTGAATATATCCCCGAATGTCATCCGTTTGCTTCAAATTCCTCATCTTGTCCCGGGTGAGCGAGGACGCGTTGAGGGGAACAAACTGTCTTTTCATAAGTTCCTTGAACCCACTCCAATTCAAGGTTTCCGGGTTTGGACCTTGGTTGTGAAGGCGTTTCTGCCACCATTGTTGAGCACATCCCCTCAAATAGGTGGGAGCCACTTCCACCCGATCCTCGTCACTCAATTTGGCACCCCGGAAGTACTGCTCTAGCTCCAAGAGCCAGGTGTTGAGTGCCTTCCGATTTCGGATGCCCTTGAAGGTGCCGGGTTCCTTAGGCTTCACCTTAAACTTTGCCTTAGTGGAAGTGACATTAGCCGCCTTCAACACGTCGTTCAACGTCCCGCCAAACTGCTCCAGCAACCCTTCCCAAAAGGCTGCTGGCATGGGAGGCATCTGTTGGTCTGTCGGAGCTCTCAGGAATTCCTCAGGCTCCGACTCCTTATATTCCTCCCGTTCTTGAGTGGCCTCGCTTCCTCAAATGGCCGCTTCGGTGACACGCCGCCCCCATCGGGCTCACCAGGATCATCATCTTTCGGGCCGTTCCGCTTTTGCTTTGGCTTGCCCGACCCCATGATGAGGCCGATCCCAAGGGCGATCGCGTATTGAACTCTAAGCTCTGATACCAAGTGTCGCGCACCTAACTTTGGTAAGCTCCCCTTCCCCTTCAAGTCATAGTTACTCGCTTTAATGCGCGCGCCTACTCCCAACCTGGCTGCCGGGCCAACTCGGAGCTTCGGCTGCTCACCGGGACATAACGGTCCCCCTTTACTCTTCCAACAGACCCTCCACCAATTTGGGCCTAGTGGAAATTCCCTTTGGTAGATGGCAGTCCGGAATAGCTCCCCACTCCTTGGTCGCTTTCCGGCTCGCTTGCTTACTCACTAGTTTTTGGTCACCAACGGGCTTGCACCGTTCTCGGGGTTACTACTCCCTATATATACTTCTGTGGCTGTCTGCGGGGGTTTCACAAACAACCATGTCATTTTATGACGAACTACCACAAAGACCCTCGATTCCCGGTGATGAGTCGCGGTGAGTCTTGGCCCACCCACCACGGCCCCATTGGACCGTGATGAGTCCCAAGACTCCCCACGACTCCCACCACAAGGTCTCTGCCCCATGGTGAGTCCTATGCCACCCCCACTAAGTCCCACTAAGCTACCGCCACCCCCCTTGTGGAGCCACCCCCACCGCAACCCGGTGTGCGGGGCTCCACCTAGTGAGCGCCTCCGCCTCCTCGAGTGCCTTGGGCACTCAAGGGTGCTTCAGCCCCCGCATCTATTGTTGCCACTGCCCCCACCACAGGGGCAGCCCCTCTCGTGTCCCGACCCCTTGCCCTCAAGGCAAAGGGCCGCGACAGCAAGTCTCTGGAGGAGCTGAAGGGGAAGCCAAGAAGAGGGCTGCCGGTACAGAGCCTAAAGACACCCCTGGTTTGGAAGCCATGATGGAATTCTTCACGGCTGTGAGCACGGATTGCAAGAGCACTCGGGGGGGGGGGGGGGGGGGGTGTTGAGGTGAAGAGAGCCTGCGATGAGCCTGCGATATGATTCTCCTCGATATTCCAGATGGGGAGCTGCTGGAGGGCCTGGATGGTGTGCCCACCTGGAATAGGTTTACTGAGGACTACTGGAGAGCCGGGTTTGGGCTGGCGGGGATGCTCCTGGATGACGGTGGATGTATGGTGGTCCTTGCCACAAGAGGGAAGACCACAGAGAATGTTGTGGCAAGATGGACACTGAAAAGTGTCACGCCGGTCCTCCTCAAAAAATGGTTCTGCATCAATACATAGGGGTTGCGAACAGAGGGCCAGAGTGTAAGTGATCAATCTATTGCATTCACTTCATATCGTGGTGTATCTAAACTAGACCCTGGAGTTGATCCCTCTCTTGTTCGATGTGCAGACATTGGTGTTTGAGGCATATTGTTTTGTGAAGAGAGGGTCTACGTTCAAATTCCGCAACGACGGTCGTCTTGTTGATGCCGCTGTGGACCCTGTTACCTACGATGTCCTCTACAACTATGTGCCCCACTCCAGTATGCCAAAGGACACAAAGACAGGCAAACAGTGGCAGTACAGCCGGACCTGGAGCCCTGCTTTCATCCAAACCCTCATGGAGACGTGCTCGGATGTCCAAGGGCGGATTCTTGACCTCACATGCGGCACGGGTAAGCCTTCACGTGCACAGTTTGTCCCCTGGTCTGATTGCAATTGCATGCCGCATGCTACTAACCCGCTTTGTCCCTCAGGTGCTTCAATGTGGGCAGGGACGTTGTCCGACAGGCATGTCTTCGCCTTCCAGCTAGATACTGCCCTCCACAACTCCGAACTTGCAGCGGCTGAACATATGCCGAAAGAGGAAGAGGCATCCTCGGAGGATGAGGAAGAATCCGACAAGGAGTAGGGGGAGGTACAAGTTGGGATCGAGGCCAAGGAGCCCCCGGTTTACGAGTGAGTGGTCGCATTGTAAGTTGTCTCCTGATTTTGTGAGGCACCTCCCTTTGCTCTCTTATTTCATTGGCCGACCCTTTCTGCTTCTGCTAGTATTGACATTCTTGAAGTGGATTTGTTCTTACTGCAGGATGCCAAGTACTGCAGGAGGGACGTCTACACAGCATTTCATGGGCAGGAGGAACATGTCTTTTTTTGCCAGGGGGGATTTCATGCCGAGTCCAGAAAGGGACTACATACTTCCTACTTATGTTGCCCGGCTTGCTTCGGTGTCCATTAGGAGGTCTTCCAAACCTAGTCATGTATAACAGATTTTAGACGAGGCGAGCCTCAAGAAAATGAAGATGAGGGAGGAGGCAGCAGCTATTAGAGCCCATCAGGCTCGTAGATATGTCTTGGATTCTGCTGAGGAAAGTTGGGGAGAAGAGGCAGAAGATTCCCAGGAGGTGAGGTGGACAGTCCCCCAAGGAGAGGACGGAATTTTTGAGAGGCATAGTGGAACTGATGCATCACAGAGCTCGGAGGATGGGGGGGATGAGGGGGATGAGGAGGAAGGTGGGGCAAGTTCCTCGGAGGGTGTAGGAGAGTAGTGCCCATTCCGGCTATGATAGTTAGGACACTTGTATAGATGTGGCTTGCCACAAAATTTGCAATAAAATGTTGCATTTCATAGATGACCACAGCTTCTTGGAGAGGATCAAGAGAGGGAGTCCATAATGCCTCTTCTGGCACTTTTGGGCATGTGAAGATGCTTTGTGAGGCAGGCAGACTGAAAGAGGCTCTACAGACTTTAAACCAAGGAGACATTTCAGGAGATTTAGATACGTATGGCTGTCTCTTGCATAAGTGCATCAAGATGAAAGGCCTGGAAGCTAGAAAGCAGGTGCACACTCACATTATCCAAAGTGGATTCACGCCTATGTGCAAATGCTGCACGAAGGGGTGAAGCCCAACTTATACATCACATTTGTTTGTGTTTGCAATGCGTGTGCAAGCCTGGGAGCTCTGGAAAAGGGGAAAGAGGTCCATGGTGACATCGTCAAAGCTGGAATTATACCAGATGACATTCTGAACATTGCCTTGGTGGACATGTATGCCCAATGTGGATGCATTGAGGATGCGAAGGAAGTTTTCAACACTATGGCTGAACAAGATGTGGTGTCGTGGCACGCGATGCTTGCAGGGTATGCAGAGCAGGGATGTGGGATGGTGGCTTTGGAGACCTATGATCAAATGGTGGGGGAAGGGGTGAAGCCCAACCCCATCACGTTTGTGTGCATTTTCAATGCCTGTGCAAGCCTGGCAGCCCTGGAAAAGGGCTAAGAGGTAATAGGTAGGCTTAATAATAAGGTAGGCTTCAGTTCCCTTACACATGGTTTTGATATGGTGGTCATTGATGAGGCTGCACAGGCCAGCGAGGTTTCTGTGTTGCCCCACTTAGTGTACGGGCTGCACGTTGTATTCTTGTTGGGGATCCCCAACAGTTGCCGGTAACGGTGATCAGCCCGGCTGCTGACACAAGGAAATACAGTCATAGCTTGTTTGAGTGGTTTCAGCAAGCAGGGTGTCCCGCAATTCTTCTCTTTGTACCTTTGAACAACAAACAGTCGCAGAGAGGAAGTGTCAGTTGTGTGGGCAACCTGAAGACAATATTCACTTCCTGATTCATTGTCTTGGGTACTCTCACCAACGGGACACCCTCTTCAATTCCATCAAGGAAATTGTGCCTGTACCTTTTGTTTAACAACTTTGAAAATCTTGAGGCTGAGCCAAAAGCCCAGGCCTTTGGGGGTCTAGCTATTGGGCAAATCACACACATCAGATTGATGCTTGTGTGAAGGGGTTTCTGGAGGATATCTGGAAATCTCGGATCAACTATTTATTCCAAGGTAAATCATACTACCGGCGTCAACCCCTGACAAAGGTAGTTTATGTCCCTTTATGTTCCGTTCAAACTGGGCGCGGGGTCAATGGCTACAAGACTACGGCAAACAATGTCTTATGAGTACAATCTTTGTACAGTATCGCACACATCCTTAAATTCGTGAATTTCCATTTCGCTATTTCTAGCAGGGCAATTTGGTTGATAGTGAGAGTGTTAGAGGGTTGTCTGACAAAATTTACCATCAGGATCATTTGTTGCAGCCATATCTGATTTTTGACATCAGCCATGGCCGAGAGTCACACGGTGGCTCGGTCTCTTTCCAGAACGAGATGGAGGCTCACGTAGCCATCCGGCTATACCAGCATTTGCAGAAAGTGCTTGCTGGAGCAGCAGGCGATGCAGGCTTTGGAGACCTATGAGCAAATGATGAGCTTGGGGGGGTCGCTCCCCGTATTTTCAAAACCACATGAGAACAAATATAGGGTGTGATTTATTTCTTTGAGGTAAATTTTAGAAAAGTTTTACTTAGAAAATATGGTATGCAATATTCTTTCACCCAGTTTTTTTTAAAGAAAGGTCACCAAAAATCCAGAGTTTTACTTTAAAAGTTAATGTAATATAAAGGGTTTTATCTACAGTATAATGTATCCATCATTGTGAAATTTCTCATATTTCATCCAGCTCTAATCCATCAGGATGAAATCAGGTAGAGGTCACCTGAAGTTCAAATATGATTCCAGTGATACACAGTGGATTGATGTTGATACCATAATCTCAACAGTGACTATGACATTTGAACCATCTCAAAACTTGTACTCTTTAGATCCAAGTGATGATGCGGCTTTGAATGAGTTCGTGGCTAATGAAAATTAAACTTTTTCTTGGGTTCGGCATTTGACTTATGTTATATGAAATGTACTTGTTTGTGTACATGCTTTGAAATTTGCAATTATTTAAAATGACAATTTAATATAGGGTCTAATTAATTGTTGCAAAATAAAATTATAAAAAAAGTTAGGGTGTTAGAAAACAAAGGGTTTTATAATATTACCTAAAGATAAGATGGAAAAAAAATGCAAAATTTTAAAAATATAGCCTAGTATAAATATACCTTTGTTCGCACGCGATATGGAAAAAATACATGTAGTGACCCCCCCGTGATGATGAGGGAAGGGGTGAAGCCCGACCACATAACGTTTGTGTGCATTCGCAATGTATGTGCAAGCCTGGCAGCCCTGGAAAAAAGCAAAGAGGTCCATGGTTGCATCGTCAAATCTGGAATTGTACCAGATGTGATTTTGAACAATACCCTTGTGGACATGTAGGCCAAATGTGGGAGCATTGAGGATGCGAGGGAGTGTACAACGATATGGCTGAACGAGATTTGGTGTCATAGAATGCCATGCTTGCAGGATATGCACAGCAGGGGCACGGGATGAAGCCTTTGGAGACCTATGAGCAAATGATGGGGGAAGAGGTGAAGCGCAACCACATAACGTGTGTGTGCATTTGCAACCCTGAAAAAGGGCAAAAAGGTGCATGGTGACATCATCAAAGCTGGAATTGTACCAAATGTCATTCTGGACACTGTCCTGGTGGACATATACGCGAAATGTGGGTGCATTGAGGATGCAAAGGGAGTATTTGACAATATGGCTGAACGAAATGTGGTGTCATGGCAGAAAGGTGAAGGCTTGTTTTGTTACCTAGGGAAGGAGCAGAAACAAATAACAAGATGCATCAAAACACTTTCTTGCAAATTGTAATTCCGCCTCTCTCCGTAAAGCATATTTAATTTCTTGTCAACAATTCAGCATAGGCACTAGTGTGTGGTAAGTAGGGTTGGTGTGTTTGGTACATAAGTTTGAGGTTGTTGTTGTCAGCTATTAGCAACAAATGGAAGGATCTATGCATTATTGTTGAGCAGGGATGGCTGAGGTAGACTGGGATGGAGTGTATTTGCAGATCCATCGGACGAGGCCGGATTAGCTAATTGACAGCTACAAGAAACCTGCATGGGTAGATGGTCAATTGGAAGCAGCAGCAGCATAGTTGACAGAATCAGGCACCTCCACCATGACCACTGCTTCTGCTAGAGGACCAAGAACTGCAATCCACAAGACCTCTTCTGGCACTTGTGGGCATGTGAAGATGTGAGGCAGGACAACTGAACCATTATGACAAAAGGAGGCGTCTTGGCAGACTCCGATACTTACACAACACCCTTGTCAATATGTATGTGAAGTGCGGAAGCCTAGTGGATGTGCAGCGAGTCTTTGACAAAATGCCCGAACGGAATATGCTTTCGTGGACTATAATGATGGCAGGATACGCAAAGCATGGGTGTGGTAACAAAGCCTTTGAGACCTATGAGCAAATGATACAAGAAGGGGTGACACCCGACCAAACCTGTCACCTTTATTTGTGTTCTCAAGGCGTGTGGTAACCTGGCAGCCCTGGAAAAGGGGAAAAAGGTCCATACTGACATCATGAAAGCTGGGATTATACAACACCCTTGTGGACATGTATGCCAAATGTGGGAGCATCGAGGATGCAAAGGGAGTGTTTGAGAATATGGCCGAACAAGATGTGGTATCATGGAGTGCGATGATTGCAGGATATGCCCAGCATGGGTGTGGCATGAAGGCTTTGGAGACCTATGAGAAAATGTTGTTGGAAGGGGTGAAGCCCAACCAGGTTATGTTTGTCTGTGTTTGCAAAGCGTGTGCTGGCCTGGCAGCCTTGGAAAAGGGCAAAGAGGTACAGGCAGACATTATGAAAGCTGGAATTCTACCAAATATAGTTTTGAACAATACCCTTGTGGACATGTATGCCAAATGTGGGAGTATGAAGGATGGGAGTGTTCGATGAAATGGCTGAACGAGATGTACTATCATGGAGTGTGATGATTGGAGGATAAGCTCAGGATGATTGTGGGTGGAGGCTCTGGAGACGTATGAGCAAATGATAAGGGCAGGGGTGAAGCCCAACCAAGTCACATTTGTTTGCATTTGCAAAGCGTGTGCAAGCCTGGCAGCTCTGGAAAAGGGCAAAGAGGTACATGCTGAAATCATGAAATCTGGAATTGTTCCGGATGCTATTCTGGACAATACCCTCATGGACATGTATTCCAAATGTGGGAGTGTGTAGGATGCACGGGGAGTGTTTGACAATATGGCTGAAAGAGATGTGGTGTCATGGAATGCGGTGATAGCGGGATATGCCCAGTATGGATGTGGGATCGAGGCTTTGGAAACCTATGACCAAATGATGGGGGAGGGAGTGAAGCCCAACCAGGTTACGTTTGTTAGCGTTTGCAATGCGTGAACCGGCCTGGCAGCCCTGGACCGAGGCAAAGAACTCCATACTGAAATCATGAAAGCCGAAATTGGACGAGATGTCATCTGGGGATTGCTTAACCGTGAACAGAATCCGTGAGCAGAAAATTCCGTGAGCAGAATTCTGCTCATGCTTCAGGATCTTGCCGCCTATAACCGCGGACGCCTATTCGACTTATAACACCTATTACTGCGCAAACTGGTCAGAATTACAAGCTCGGGTATGGATGCTGCTTGGATGAATGAAGGATGAATGGAGGATGAATGTTGGTATTACGAATGACACATGAATATAGTGCAGTGTATTCTAAAGTTTGTTGGCAACAATGAATCCGCATTGCTGAATTGATTGAGGAGGGGTATGGTTGGTTGATAGCAATTGGAAAGAAGGCATAGAGGTGAACTGGTGCTTCATAAATAAACGTTCCAAAACATGCGATTCATTCCGACGAAGAAGATCCACTGCTACAGAAGCTATTGTTCAAAACGAAGGCAGAACTGTCTACAAAGACGCTAGCCCTGCTCTTCATAAAACTATATCTGTTGTGAAGCACAAAACGGGGAGATGTTTGTAGACTATATTCCATAGCCGCAGCCTCCGCATAAGATGGCAAATAAAAATTTGTTGGAGGACTTGGGAAAAAACCCGGGTTGGCAAAGAAAGGTAGAAACCGTGGTGTCCTGGGACTCCTGCATTCATACACCAATGAGCAAACTTCGTATATAGTCCGCATGCCATGAATATGAAAACGATGCGTCCTGGGGTCAACCAATGAGCAAACTTCTGGTCACCTGGAAGAAGGACATGACAACGAATCATAAGTTATGTAGTCCGAGCAATTTGTCGATGCCATTCATCCCAAATAGCACACCAGAAGACCAGCCAGATTAAGATGTTGTTGACGACACCTTAATCTGACACATTCGGGGATTTTTTATTTTATTTATTTATTTTTATTTTGGGTCTGTTGGGTTCAATTCTCATGTTCGGACAGGGCAGCGAATTAAGGTATCGTTGATGATACCTTAATCCCCAGCCCCTGCACACACATGCTTACCGCTAAGGCACGTGTTACCTCTTCAATAACATCTAATTTGTCACTTTTCGGGGATTGTTTTTTTATTTTATTTTATTTTAAATTTTAAATTTAATCTGTTGGGTTCAATTCTCAGGTTGGTACAGGGCTGGGAATTAAGATGTCGTTGACGACACCTTAATCTGCAGCCCCTCCACACACTCACTTACCGGTAATGCATGTGCTCCCTAAGTTGAAATGTCATGTGCCCCTGTTCGGAATTGAGCTACTGTTGAGGGCACCTTTAGGCCTGCTTCCCTGCACAAAAATGAACCCCCCCCATGGTTTTATCGTGGGCTGACATGTGCTGAGATAGGCTGCGAGTTAAGCTGTCGTTGACGACAGCTTAATGCCTTCTTCCCTGCGCATGCTCATCCCTGATGATACATGTTGTTGCAGTCATCCATGGTTTACTCGTCTGGGCAATTTTTCATCCGATAATCATCCAGCATTCATCCCACGTACATTCATCCGAAACCTTTTTCATCGCATTTTCATGCCACATTGTCGTCATGAAGCATGTCTGTCTTCTATCCGATTGAACGGACACTGCGTCCTTGCAGTGAAGTTCGCGTCCACGGCTATAGGCCCACTTGTTCCCTCGGTTTTGGGGTCCGCATCAGTAATCTGCTAACGCTTTCAATCTGCTCACGCATCAGGGAATCTGCTCACGCATCAAGGAATCTGCTCATGGCTTAGCTGCCCTCATGTCATCCTGGACAATACCCTTGTGGACATGTATTGCAAATGTGGGAGCATCGAGGATGCAAAAGGAGTGTTTGACAGTATGGTTGAACGAAGTGTGGTGTAATGGAATGCAATGATTGCAGGATATGCCCAGCACAGTTGCAGCATTGAGGCTTTGGAGACATACGAGCAAATGATGGGGGAAGGGATGAAACCTGACCACATCACATTCCTTTACATTTGCAATGTGTGTGCCAGCTTTCATACTTGGAGAAGGGAAAAGGGATCCATGTTGGCATTAGGAATGTTGGAATTGTGCCAAGTATCATTCAAAGCAATACCCTTGTGGACATGTATGATAAGTGGGGGAGCATTCAGGCTACCAAGCTTGTGTTTGACAAAACTATGGACCGAAATGTGATGTCATGGAATACTATGATCACAGGATATTTCCAGCATGGGTGTGGGATGCAGGCTTTGGAGACCTATGAGCAAATGATGCAGAAAGGGTGAAGCCTGACCGGGTCACGTTTGTTTGCTTCTCAAAGTGTGTGCCAGCCTGGCAGTCCTGGAAAACAGCAGAGAGGTCCATGTTGACATCATGAAATCTGGAATTGTCCCAGATGTCATTCTGGACACAACCCTTTTTGACATGTATGCCAAATGTGGGAGTCTCAAAGATGCAAAGGGAGTGTTTGACAGCATGTCTGCACAAGATGTGGTGTCATGGAGTGCAATGATCGCATGATATTCCCCTGGCATAGTTGTCATAGGGATGCCCTGCAACTATTCGAAGGAATGCAAAAGAAAGGCTTGAAGCCGGACAATATAACCTTTGTGTTCTCTCTGCATGCAGCCACACTGGCCTACTGGATCCCTGAGTCAAGATCATGGTGTCACTCTGATAGTAAAACACTTTGGCTGCATGGTGGACCTAGCTTCTTTGCTGTGCGGGACAACTGCCCACTTGTGCCAATATCTAGAAACAGTACATCAGAGAGTGCCAGATCTTCACATCACAATGAGGGCTTGAGAAGTGTTTCATGATTGATGCGATCAAAAGGTGATCTACAATAGTCTAGTGTGCAGTTTTCCAGGGAATCCTTACAATACAAGATTGGTGTGCAGGTTTACTTTGGGACATATTTTATGTGCGACGCCACTCTTAAAAGTGAGAGTGCTATATCTTAGTAGTTTGCAAGTGTGGCGGTTGGAGACTCTCAATGTTTTGGAGATGTAGAAAATGTTTCCAACTACATGTTGAGCCGTTTATCATATGGTTCACCCTATTGAATCAGAGTGGCCTACTGGTATCAGGCTGGTATCATACCGAGTTACATATAGTCAATTTGAATGAACATGAAGGACTTGATTGTCCAGCCTTCATCTTCTATAAGTAGAAGTCAAGAATCCTGGTGCAGATGGTTAGGAGTGTTGGAACTTGCAAAAGTTGACCTCCAGATGGGTCAAAAACCACATAATAACTGAGAAAATGGACTTCCAACCGAAGAATATGAAGTGACAAAATAGTTGGCAAGCCTTTTGTACAAATATTCTCTCTTATTCTAGTGCATTCACCTGGGAAAGACCCCGACTAGACATAAAAAGGCAAAAGGGTTGAAAGCCAGTGGGCATGCGCGGCGAGGTTCAGAACTCAGTTTGACAGGGTAAAGCTTGGTCCCTGTATTCTGCAGGGAGTTCCAAGTAAGAAACAAGTTCTACATGGAGTAAGTAATATGGTGGCTTCACATGCCCAACAATCAAAGCAACTCAAAAATACACAGCAACTGTTATTACATCAGATTCATTTGGGTTATTGTAATCCACCCACCACCCACCGATTAGATTAGTTACATGTTAAAGATAAAGATAAAGATAAAGATAAAGTTTCTTTAACGTCCAGTGAATTTACAGAGCTTACTGCTCAACACACAGGCCATCGAGGGCCCAATGGACGGTCTGAAGGCACATGTTGAAGGATTGAACCCAGGATCACCTAGGTTATGCACAGGCAAGGCACAAACTCCCAACCACTGGGCTACCTGCTCAAGTGCATGTCAACTCTTGGCATCCCATTATGTGCGCAGGTTGGATGAGTGTAGGTACTACAACGTGCCCCGACCACCTGAAGACTGGGTAATTCACGGGAAATTGCATACTGACGTGCCTCCATCGCCAAGGTTCCATGGAAGGTATTTAAATCTGACCTTGTTTATTCTGGACATGGTTGTTCAAGGTAATATAGGTCCTTTAGTACAGACTGAGGTAGGAGAATCCTCATCAGCACAACAGTGAGTGTATGTCTAGCTCAGGATCAAGAGCCACACTCCCAAGCTTGGATAGCATATCCTTTGATACTAGGTTGGAAAGGAGACTGGCTCGAGAAGCCGTCAGAGATCAACTGCCAGGAAAACACCCAGCATTGAGTCCACAATCAGACTCAGAAACTAGAAGTTTGGGTAGGATAGAGTGGGAAGGAGAGAACACTGACAGCTCTTCAGAGATCGAGTGTTCACAAGTGGTTTCCCCTGTATCTAGTCCCCCTTATACACCACCGGCCAGGTCAAGGAGCCTTTCGCCGACGTTAGTGTCAGTTATGGCACATGTTCCAGGACCTCCTGAGGTACCTATTGTGGTCCCACCAGGCCTGCCCCCGTTAACGTTACCAAGGCATTTGCCTTGGTTTTCCGGGGAAGCGCATGAAAACCCAGAGTATCATGTGAAAAACTTTTATTCAATGTTGCTATTCTAACCAAGCGTTAAATGATGCCTATTGGTTGATATGGTTTCCCACGACCATGAGGGGTAGGGCGTCCACTTGGTATTGGCAACAGGCGCCAGGAACATTCGTTACTTGGTAGCAGATTCGAGATGTATTTTTAGATCATTTTCGAGCGGTCCACCAGTTCATCAGTGTCTTGATGGCATTGGCCAGGATCCGCCAAGGCCCCACAGAGGAGGTGGCGGACTTTGAAATGCAATTTCGGGAGTTGATGCGACTCCAAAACCCTTTAACTCCCCTAGATGATGGGGTATTGAAGGATTGTTTTCTGAGTGGATTACGAGAGACCACTCACTTTCATGTTTTGCAGCAAAGACCTGCAACCCTAGTAGATGCCATACAAGCCGGCAAGAAGTTCGACAACATGCATCGCCAGGTACAATGGGCCAAGATGCCCGACTTTGCACTTCCATCATACATTACGATCGAGCTCACGCAGGAGCCGACGCCATTAGCGGTGATTCAGCCCGCTCTACACTATACGCTGTCATATGTAGGAGGAGCACGGCCATACGCCCCGGCGACGTCCCCTACACCAGCAGTAGTACCAACCATGCCATAGTATGCAAATGCTGCCCCTACTAACTCGTATGCAGATTCCACTGGGCAGTCTGCTTCATGGGTGGGCCATTTGGAGGCGCAAGTCACCTCTCTCATTAAAACCATCGAAACAATGGGCAATCGCATGAGCTCCATTGGCCAGCAGATCACCAGCTATGTGGGGTATCGAGATGCTGCTCCAATAGGAGAATCTGGCCCCAATCCGGCAAAGGTATGGTGCTCCAACTGCGGCGGTCCTGGGCATGCTGCTCAACATTGTCCTTATCCCACCCGGGAGAGGCAGGTAAGCTGAAACCCAACTTATCAGGATAGATCAAAACGACAATTCAGTCAAACCAGGAAAGGTTATCAAAAGTGTGGCAAAACCACACACCCAACAGAAGACTGTTGGAGTGATATAGTATGTTTGCATTATGGCCAAAGAAGCCATCCCTTGGACAGATGTTCCCAGAGGCAGGTGGACCGACCGGCCCCTGCCACCATCCAGCAAGTAGAGAGGAATTTGGAAGGGCAACGAGCCCCATTCCCGGATTAGTATGAGACTGAACCACCCAACCCTCTACCGCAACAACATAGCATGTATTTTGCTACCCCAACGCAGATAGCACAACAACCTAGGCCAGATCAGGCAGGTCCATCGTACTCAAGGGGCAATGCCGCTCAGGGACAGGGTGCCCGAGCAGCTTATTCAAATCTTGCGGCTCACATAGCCCAGGGTTCTTCTAACACGTGGTCTCCCCCTCAGGATGTAAGGGTGCAGGGAGGACATCGAGTGTCTACCTCGGCGCCGCCTCAGCAACAGCAGACCAACGTACAATCCAATCATACAATGCGCCTTCAGGAGACGCAACACCATGTAAATTGGATTGCGAGTGAGCCAAAGGCCACTCCAACAGCGACAGCTAGCCCCGAAAAAGGTAGCTACGTAGTGATGACCTGACAACAACTATATACGCTAGGGAAAGGCCCTGGGTATGAGGCGTCGGAGTCAGCCACATCCACATCAGAACGGGAGGATCTGAACTTCACAATGATGAAGTCAGATGCGCGAAAGGTGGTGGAGATTGTGCTTTGGGAGGAGGAAGACATCCATCCCAAAGAAAAGGAGGTAGCATTTGCAGAGGCGGAACCTCCAGTAGTCCGACCAACCATTTCTCGACCCCCTGTATCAAGAGTGAAGAGCCCGGCGAATCGGCCAGCGGCACCAGAAAAGCTTCCCCGGAGGAGGATGCATTCAACGATGCGGTTCACAGACGAGCTGGAACCGTACAATTTAATGGAGGATCTTCGCCATATTCAAGCAAACATTACGTTTGCACAGCTCATACCCATGGCGCCCACAGTCCGCCACGCTCTTAAGGCATCATTGGTGAGGAAGCGAGTGAGCGCTTCTGCTCAGGCCCACCATATCAATGCGCACATCGACCCAGGACCAGTAGAGATATTGAACATGACAGGGGAATCCCCTCTAACAATCAGGCTAGCTGACCAGCGGAAGATCCGACCAGTGGGTCACATAGCAAATGTAAAGATGAAGACCGGAGGCTACACGTATGTAGTAGACTTCCAAATCATAGACTTCCCCATCGACGAATACTCGTATGCACTCCTATTAGAGAGGCCATGGTTGGTCCAGTCTAGGGCACGAACGGACTGGGAGGCAGGCACCATTACTTATGGGGTAAGACCTTACACTACTACTGTTGCATTTCCTTATGGAGCACCTCACGAAGAAACGGATGAGGATGAGCTCAGCATGATTGGCTCTGAAGAGGAGTCTGCAGACTTGAGTGAGGAGGATTTGTGGTCAGAGGGAGAGCTCCTCCCTACCTCGCACGCCCACCAAGTTTTAGCAACAGTGGCCGCGCCTCACAGGGAGGTTAAGCGAAGAAAGGTAGGACTAGAAGACGCAGTCAAGTCTCTAGGACCGGGATTGTATGAATGCGAGTCTGATGCAAACTGCATTGCCTGGTTGTTTGGAGAAAACCAAGGCAGGGAAGTGATGGTACACTCGGTATCAACCGAGGCACTTCCAGAGTTCGAGTCATTGACTGAACTTTTTTCTATATCCGCCGAACAGGTTGGTCTGTAGGAACAAGAGATTCCGCGGGAGGAAAACGGCGAGATTTTGGATATGAGAATCGTAGAGGAGGTCGACCTAGAAAGGGATGTCCTGAAACATAGCGCCCCCTACATTCCTTATTTGCAGCAGGGATCAAATGGATCTTGATTTGAGCCGAGGTCGTGTTTCACATCGGAACCAACGACGCAGTTGATCGACATGGCAGTTGGAGGAGGGTCACCAAAGATGGTGAAGGTGGGAGCCCACTTGACAACAAAGCATGCCTTGGAGTATCAGGCACTGTTCAAGGAATTTACGGACATTTTTGCATGGTCCTACACCGAATTGAAGGGAGTGCCTTCTTACGTGGCAATGCATTCCATTCCTCTGATTCCGGGAGCCACCCCAAGATGACAACACGAGAGGAGGGTGAACCCCAACTTAGCATTGCTCATTAAAGCATAAATTGAAAAGTTGATGGCCGCAAAATTTATTTTTCCGGTGGAGACATCAACATGGGTGTCCCCGATGGTGATCGTCCGAAAGAAGAATGGAGGCCTAAGGGTATGCGTGGATTTCCGCCCCCTTAACAAGGTAACACACAAGGATCATTTTCCCTTGCCATTCATAGATACTTTGGTGGAAGAAGTAGCAGGAAAGGAGCTCTACTCCTTCATGGATGGCTTTTCAGGGTACAATCAGGTATTGATTGACCCGAAGGACGTGTTGAAGACCACCTTTACTTCACCAATGGATGGCTTTTCAGGGTACAATCATGTATTGATTGACCCGAAGGACGTGTTGAAGACCACCTTTACTTCACCATGGGGCACCTTCGCCTATACACAGATGCCTTTTGGCCTGTGCAATGCACCCCTGACATTTCAGAGGGTCATGACGTATGCCTTCTCAGACATCGTGAGAAGAAATTTGGTCATCTTCTTAGATGACTTTTGTTGCAATGGGGATGCAAAAGATCGCGTTGCAGCATTACGGTAGTGCTTCATCCGATGCAGGGAGAATGGGATCTCTCTCAACCCAATGAAGTGCGTGTTTGCAGTCACACATGGACTGCTACTAGGGCACATAGTGTCTAAAGATGGCGTGGCGACAGATCCAGCAAGGTGAGCGCCATAGTCAAATTGCCCGCACCAGAGACATCATCTAAGGTGAAAGGGTTCCTTGGCCACACAGGGTGGTATAGGAAATTTATGGACAAGTATGCATCAGAGGCCTTACCTATGACTCGATTATTGAAGAAGAACCAGGTATTTTCCTGGGATACAGGGTGTCAGGAGTCGTTCGAGACACTCAAGCAGCGCTTGGTATCCGCTCCCATTTTGGCCGCTCCCGACTGGAACAGGCCTTTCCATGTTTACATTGATGCTTCAGCAGTGGCCGTAGGCTGTGCCCTGTGTCAACCAGATGCTGATGGCCATGATCATCCAATATCTTTTGCTAGTCGACAGCTAACATTCGCCGAAACAAGGTATAGCACCACGGAGTGGGAGGCTCTGGGAATGATTTTTGCCGTAAAAAAGTATCGGCACTACTTGTTAGAGACACCTTTCATTTTTTTTGTTGATCACATGGCACTACGATATCTTATCAACAAACCCGATTTGAGGGGAAGAATAGCCAGGTGGGTTATTCTGCTTCAGGAATTTGACTACAAGGTAGTCTATAATCCCGGAAGGCTTAATGCTCAGGCCGATCACCTTTCTCGATTGTCGGAGGAAACAGGGGCCGAGCCTATTGACGATGACTTCCCTGATGCATTTTTGTTCTCCATAGAGACTGTTCCTCCATGGTATGAACACGTAGCTCAGTATTTAAGCACCCTGGAATTTCCCCCAGGATTGGATCGACATGCGCGACAAAGACTTTGGCTGCGCAGCATGAAGTCTGCTCTTGCGGGAGGGCAACTTTATAGAAGGGGATTGGATGGACTCTTGAGGCGATGCGTCACCCCGGAAGAGGTTCCCCAGATTTTGGAGTCAGCCCATGATAGCATGTGCGGAGGACACTTTGCAGGGCGGCTCACAGTGCAGAAGGCTTTGAGGGTAGGATACTACTGGCCCTCCATGTTCAAAGATGCGCACATGCATGTGCGAAAATGCGACTCTTGTCAGAGGTACGCCAAATGGGATAACAGGCTTGGAATGCCGTTAATTCCCACGCTCCCCCTTGCTCCGTTTGAGAAGTGGGGGATCGACTATGTAGGGGAAGTGCACCCTGCATCGAGTCAACAAAATCGCTACATCATTGTAGCCACTGAGTATCTGACCAAGTGGGCAGAAGCCAAAGCGGTTAAGAAGGCCAACGCGCAGGTAATTGCCTCTTTCATTTATGAATATATCATTTCCCGATTTGGATGCCCGAAAGAGATAGTGAGTGACAGAGGATCTCACTTCATCAACGAGGTCATCGAGGAAATGATGGTGGCATTCTCCATCAGGCATCAAAAGGCAACCCCTTATCATCCACAAACAAGTGGGCAAGTGGAGCGCGCCAACCAAACCCTGTGCAACATTCTCTCCAAGACAATCAGGGAGCACAAGAGGGATTGGGACACCAAGTTAATTTCGGCCTTGTGGGCATTTCGCACAACCCATAAGGTAACTACTCGACATACCCCCTTTTCATTGGTTTATGGGGTAGAGTCCATCATGTCAATCGAGACAGAAATCCCATCTCTACAATTGGCCATTACCAAACGGTTGGTGACATCAGAGTCATTAAAGGAACGACTCGAGATGTTGGAAGGACTGGATGAACTCCGGCAAGCAGCAACGCAGCACATTGAGGCAGTGCAACGGCGAAGGAAGGCTCGCTTCGATGCTAAGCGCAAAAAGAGAATCTTTGATCCAGGAGATCTTGTACCATTATTTGACAGTCGGAATGAGGAGTTCAAAGCCAAGATCGACTCATACTGGATGGGCCCTTATCTCGTCAAGACAGTCTTTGACAACGGCTCATTACAACTAGAGACACTAAGGGGAGTGGAGTTTCCCAACCTGGTGAACGGTGTCCGGTGCAAGCACTACTACATGTGAGTTCCATTAACCAATGAACTTTCTACCTCCCCCCACTAAGAGAGAGATCTTTAGGATTTCGTCCCGGTTTGTCGGAAGGAAATGTTGGTATTTCCTATCCATTGACTCATTGGTTATTGGAGCTCCACAACGAGGTGGAGTGCGGGGCAACTAAGTTGCAATAATCCAATGAAACTTCTCCAACAGGAAGAAGTCAGTAGGGCTCTTACCCAAGTAGGTTGTTGACACCCTTTCTTGGAGTTCCAAGGGTAGATCTTGGAAAGCGGGGCAACACAGTTGCATTAAAGAGGTGGTTTGTTCTCCAGAGTGAATTTTTGGGTAGTTATTGGAATCCACAAGGACAGACCTTGGGATGCAGGGCACATAGCGTGCAGTAATCTAACCCACCTTGTAGAATTAGAATCCGTTTGATATGGCATAAGCTATGAAAGCTATGACCATCCAATTGCCAAGTAGAAGACTTCATACATCTTCGTTACTAATCACGTGTTGTGAGTTTCTTTTCTTCTTCACCAAGTGGAGAACCACAGGTGCAGGAATGGGAACAATGGGTTGGCTAATATATACACTCTTGTTCAATGTACACTGTCGATCATCATTTGTTTTTTTTATCACAGAGTCTATCTGTGTCTGCTCAAAGCATATCTCGAGAAAAAGTAAATGCTTGTTGTATCAAGCATTCTGCAGTATACTGATGCTCCCTGCATGGAGCACAGCGACTTCCCGCACGGGGATTCTAAACCTTAAACCTTTTGTTGTTTTCACCTTACCCCGATGCAGCATTCCTCGTAGAGAGAGAAAAGTCAGAAGCAGTGAGGGGGTAAAATGTGACTTGTAGAGCAGTGGTTGCTGCTCCCCTCACATGAGTGAAGGGCGTTAGGCACAAGAAAACCCATAAGGGCCTGTGACCTTTTCCGATAGAATGTTACTTTGTTCCAGAGTATGGTCCTCTGAGGTGCAGAATGGATCCAATCATTTCTTAGGTCAAGAATTTCATCATGAGCTCTGCGAAATCCATGAGAGGTCCCTGCGAGTCATGAACCAAGTTAGATTGTAGTTAGGAATGGTGCGTTTATTTCATGGGTAGGGTCCTTGGGTATCCAATCTTTTCTGTTTTGTTGTGGGAGCCAAGAATTGGGACTCCCAGGAGCATCATGTTTAGGAGCTTCTAGACCCTTCCGGATTCGAGTCGAGGTCATAGTTCGCAGTGAGCGATTTACCATGAGCTGTGCACATCCATGAGAGGTCCCTGCAAGCCATGTCAAGTAGGGTAGAACCAAAAGTCCTTCCAAGGCTATTGTAGAGTAGAATCATCAATTTGCACCACGCATATCTCTCTTACATCATCTAGGGGATTCGAACCCAGTCCGGTGGGGGAGAATGGCGGTTTTGAAGTTTTTTTATCTGGGAACTCCAACTCTCTCCGAAGAGGGCGAGCTGGGTGGTTTTGAAACATTTTTTGGCTTTTGCTTTTTATTTCCTCCTCTCTCCCGGAAGACTTGAACTCTCTCCGAGGAGGAAGAGCCTGAGGGGAATTATTCATACCTTTACTCAAGGGAGTTGTTGACTCCAAGGGATATCAGAGATACCCTAGTATGGGGATTTTTACGAACTAGAGATCCTGGATTCTCTTACACTCGGGGCGAGTGTTCCCCATTGGTCGCCATATATGTAGATGCATATATTGGTACACTTTTCTTTTCAGAACGTTTTTGATCATAAGACAAGCGGTTTCGGCATTGTACTGCCAAAACATGTTAGTTTGTTAGTTATCTGGAATATCGTTGGTAAAGCACGTAGGAAATTAGACAGTGTCTGAGACGACCATGGAGAAAAACTCTGGCGTCAAGATGACCATAGGAAGCTGCATCGACAGCATATTAGGCTGCCAATTCGGTACCAGAAACGGCGAGTTAATCCTGTTCGAACAATACAGGACGACTGTTCCAGTCCCAGATTGCGATCTCTCTTTTCTCCCGCCTTTCAAGTCCAATAGGAACACACGGCGAGGAGCTTGGCAATTGGTGGAAGCGACATGTATAGCGATGAAATATCGCGACAAAGCAATTGGCCGCATCGGAACGACAGCAGGTCAGGACGACTTCAAACGGTGAAGCTTGGACTTGTTAGTGGTGCGGGACAACTGGAGGGGACTCCGGACAACCTATGACTCAGTGGCAGGGTCAAAGACCCCAGAGCCATCACCAGGGATTTGATTTCCAAATACACAACAAAATATGTGTGTAGCGAAAATACGACGAATGGCGAGAAGCACAACTTTTTACCACCGATGGAGTTGACAATTTACAGGCTGATACGAGGTATATAATTGTAGTTTGTCACCAAGTTTGGTGATTTATGGAGCTGATTAGCAGCGGGGCCAAATTATTGAGTCAATGGCACTCACAAGGCCTATTATTTGCATTTCTACTTCTTGGATGGATGAAGAATCCTGGAATTCGCCTTGAGGAGCTGGATGGATGAAATGACAACTCGTGCCAACTGGTCATCCAACTGGATGGATGAAAAGATAGCTTTCATTTGCCTCTAAGACTTTTCATCCATGCATAATAGTATATTATAGATCTTCCTAGGAAATAATAGTTTAATAAATATTTTTCTTAACTAATAGGCACAACAACAGTATAAAAGAGGAGGCAAGGCTCTCTTATTCTTCATCTAGCTCATTTGCTTAGTTTCCTCTTGCTTGTTGTTGTAGTGCTTGCTAGTTTTTTGGCTTGAGGAGGGGCTAGATCCTAGGGAGTGGAGCTTGAAGCTCCCTAGTTAGGTAGGATTCTTGTAAGCTAAGGCAAGTGGCCTAGCTTTTGGGCCTTTGAGCCATTTCAATTGTGGGCCTTGAGCCATTTTCATTTGTGAAGGAGGGCAAGTTCATGTGGAGGAAAGTGACTTGAGGACGAGTAGGAGGACTTATGGACTTATGGACTTATGGACGAGAGCCCAAGTGAAGGCCGTATAGAGTACCATTACTTGAGTTGATAAAGCATCCCAAGCACTCTCGCATAGAAAGGTTGATCCCATCTTACCATTTCACCATTTGTTTTTTATTCATTTATTTTCCAAGCAAAGCTTGAAGTTGAAAATTTGATTTAGCCTCTTCAAAAGAGGAGAGTGTATTGTGGAGTCCCATAATTTCATGTCTAGAAGTGACAAGGGGAAGACCCCCATAGTCTATTGGTAAGGGCACCAATAGAGGCTTGTATTTGAATTGTTGGAAGAAGGAATCTTTGTATTTGATTACTAATTTGAAAAAATAGCCAGCTCTGGCAAAGTAGGCCAGTAGGCTGGATCTATGATATAAGGCCATTATAGGGCCTCTATGTGCTAATTCCCTCCCCCCCCCCCCCCCCCCCCCCCCCACTAGCAAGCCATGGAGGCCTAGGGGAGGGTGTGGTTTGTATTTTTTTTTTGTCTTGGGGTTTGGGCGGGCTGATTTCGCTTGACAGCAGCTGCCCCAAAGTCGCGAGCAGCCCGGGTGCCGCGCCTAGAGAGTAGGGACTCGATTACTTAAGCGTGGAGGCAGCCGTGGCCCAACCACGAGGTACGGGCGCGGGACCCCAGCGCTGACCTTAAGTCGTACTGAGATCAAGTACATCAGGCGTGAGGCCCTGAAGCGTGCGAGCAAGGCGCGGGTCTTTACCCGCTGAATAACCAAAAGTTGAGACGGACCGGCGGATGCTGACGTTAACCGTAGCGGTCCGTGGTTTGGACCGCTATGCGCGGATCTGCGCCCTGCCACGTGGCGGGGGCATTTTACCCAGCGGGCAATGCGTCTACAAATTCCCTCAAAGGGGGGTATTCTTACTTTTAGCTATTAGATTCAATTTATACCCCTCTAAGGGTTAGGAGCCATTATCTAAGGCGCCAGTGGTAGATAAAATCTAGGATTTTGGGAGGACGTAGCCTTGGAGGGGAGCGTTCTTTGGACTCCAGGAGAGAGCCAAGCGGGTCTGATGGCAGTGAGTTAGAGGCGGAGGCCTCGAGAGACAAGGGAGGAGAGAAAGTATTATGTCCTAAAAACTCGGCTACAGTGAGCCTTTGTGTCAGAGCCCAAGGTAGAGGATGACTTTTCCCACGGAGGGAAAGCGCACCAGCGCCTTAAAATAATGTAAGGGGGTGAAATCTGGCTTGGACCCACCAGTGGTTATTTTATTATTTAGCATGCATGTTCTGGACTAACGAATGTAGTTGCAGGGATGAGCTCTCAGCGAGATTCATTCATCCGATAAGGCCGCGGCAGTTCTCCGCGGCAGGGAACGGTTCCCGGGTGTTCCTCGGTTCTCATTGGGTTCCCATAGGGTTCTCAAGGGCATCTTTAGGCACCAAGGGTATCTTTGGATTCCCCACATGATTTCCCATAGGGGAGGTATTTTTCCTGATTTTCTTAATTTCTTTTATTTCCAGCATTTCTGATTTGTGAAATTGCTTAATTAGGATATATGAACGTGGTGCTCGTTATAGCCTGCAGGGCGTTGATTAAACTGATTAGAAAATACCGTAGGACTTAAAAACGCAAACTCGCCCTGTGAAGAGGAGTACGTGATTTCTCTTTGCCGGTAGGACTTAGATAGTGATCACAGCCACCATGTACGACCACGGACCCCCTACACTAACTGCAGTCGGGTAGGCGGTTCAGTGAGCCCAACCTACACCGCAACTTACCTCGGCCCCCTAGACTACTATGCTGAAAAATGTAAGTCCAAGATAGCCAAAGGCTTAGCGGGTACTCCAGCTCCGACATTCACAAGTTTGATTCGGCCATATATGTCAAAGGAGTCGAAGACGCACAAATTCTGGTTCTGCCCGGACGATATGGCTCGCTGTGTGAATGGTACCGTCCGCGACTCCTGCATTGCTAAGCCTCCCCCACCCACCATTTGGCCAGTGCGGGTGGGAACCTCCCTAACACCACTGGAGTTAGCAAGTTGGAGGACGCCGGCTTTTGTCTGCACCGATCTGTGGCGTCGACTCTTGGTGGCCTTGCTGCTATGGTGCCTCCTCCAGACGATACTTCGCATCCCACGAGAAGGAATGGTAAAACAGTGCATCGGGTGGCTTCGGGGCCTGATCACGATGCGAAGGTGGAATCGGCCAAACTACTTCAGGCTCGGGTAATAGGAACTATGGAAGTACCTTCACCTGGGTATGGACGGGTTTATACATTGGTCACATCTGGGTCTGTTTTGCACGACAGGGCCTATCAGGTGACGGTGGGAAATTTTCCTGGGTGTACCTGTCCCGACTTCATGTGCATGCGTGAGGAAGCTCTAGGAAAGAGAGGGAAATGGGTTCCCTGCAAGCAACTTTACTACATCTTTTTGCGCAGGATGTATTGTGATCCCAAAAGAGACCAAATCATTCATCAGACGACACTTGGTCCTGGTGAGGTACGGACACTTTTGCAGCGAGACATTGGCAATATCGAGTAGTGTTGCATATGTTGCGATTTTTCGCAATGTCGGAAAGAGCTGTCTTGTTTGTAGAGCATGTATACACAGTTCTTAAATCTGGACAAGCAGACGATGTCTCGTTATGAAAGGTAGTTTTTTTTTTCATCGGGTTTGGTTTACGAGCCTCTAAAATTGTGTGCGTCAACGCACACCACTTCTGCCCCCACCCCCAACAATGCCCTGGAAAAATTTATTATATATATATATATTGTTCGCGGGCCTGTCAAACATGGACAAGTGTCAGTATGAAAGCTCATTTTATTTTTTCACGGCCTCTACAGAAGCATTGCGTAAATGAGCTTCATGATGACCATCTGTTTTTTTTTCCACTTCTTCTTGAATAACAGGCATCTGAACAAGTTTCACAATGACAGCTCATTTGTTTTCCACATCCTCTATACAAACAAACCCTAAATAAGCATTCATGATGACCATATGATTTTATTTTTCTCCTCTTCTTCAATAACAGAAACCTGAACAAGTTTGACAATGATACAGCTCAAGTTTTTTTTTCACCTCTTCTTCACAAACAAACCCTAATTTATTCATGATGACATCTGATTTTTTTTTCACCTCTTTTTCAACAGCAGAAACCTGAACAAGATTGACAATGATACAACTCAATTTTTTTCACCTCTTATTCACAAACAAACCCTAAATAAACATTCAAGATGACCATCTGGTTTTTTTTTCACCTCTTCTTCGCAAACAATCCCTAATTTATTCATGATGACCATATGATTGTTTTTTCACCTCTTTTTCAACAACAGAAACCTGAACAAGATTTGACAATGATACAACTCAATTTTTTTCACCTCTTCTTCACAAACAAACCCTAAATAAGCATTCATGATGACCATCTGGTTTTTTTTTCACCTCTTCTTCAATAACAGAAACCTGAAGAAGTTTGACAATGATAGAGCTCAAATTTTTTTTTCACCTCTTCTTCACAAACAAACCCTAAATAAGCATTCATGATGACCATCTGCTATTTTTTTCACCTCTTCTTCAATAACAGAAACCTTAACAAGTTTGAGAATGAGAGCTCAATTTTTTCACCTCTTCTTCACTAAATAAACATTCATAATGACCATCTGATTTCTTTTTTCACCTCTTCTTCAATAACAGAAACCTGAACAAGTTTGACAATGATAGAGCTTAACTTTTTTTTTCACCTCTTCTTCACAAACAAACCTTAAATAAGCATTCATGATGACCATCTGATTTTTTTTTCACCTCTTCTTCAATAACAGAATCCTAAACAAGTTTCACAAGGATAGCTCAATGTTTTTTTTCACCTCATCTTCAATAACACAAACCTGAACAAGTTCCACAATAAACCGCTCATTTTGTTACACATCTTCTTCACAAACAAAGCCTAAATAAGCTTGAAGATGACCATTTGTTTAATTTTCACCTCATCTACGTTAACAAAAACCATTGCATGTTTCACAATGAGGGGTCATATTTTGGGGCCTATTCTTGCCCATCCTCATTATTTTTAACCTCTCCTTCAATATTTCATCCATCCATCATCCGTCCACCATGGATGAAATACATGAAACGTCAGGTAGCTTGACAATGAGCATCCAAACGTTTCTTGCCTCTTATTCATGCAAGAATCCCTAAGTAAGATTCATGATGACTCACCCAGCCTTTTTTTTTCACCTCTTCTTCAATAAGAAAACCTCAGTAAGTTTCACAATGACCATTCCATTCTTTCTATACCTCTTTTTTTAAGCGCTATAACTGCTTCTACGACAATAGGTCCCTCTCTAAATAGAGGACTCTGGAATGGGGCCTACTTCTTCCTCCACTAAACCCCTGGGCTCACGCTTAGAGGGCAAAGCGTGAGCCGAGCTCCTGGGCTCACGCGGCTAGGCTCACGCCGTAGCTACGCTCCCACGGGGAACAGTCGGCCATTTGCCACCAAAGTCCATCCCCCTGGATGGAAATTCGGTGCCGCATTTACATCGAAGGGGAGATGGATGAAGTCGTCTCGAGTGGCTATAGGCCCACCTGGCACTTACGGCCCATAGTTTGCATGGCACGGAAGGAAACTGAATCGACTACATTCATAGAGCAGCCAATCTTCATCCGTGCAGGTTCTTGTAGGGGGGGAAATTTAAATGTGCCCTGGAGTGTAAGTGAGGAATTGCACCGTTTGCAAACACATTGTCATGTCCTTGAACTACTTCCAGCCACCGCGCTATTGCCTCCTCCATCCAGGAGCTGTTGTCATTGAGCGTACTCCGCTAATCTTTTGCAAGGATGCCGTGTCGCCGCAATCTTGCTGACAGCCCTTATCATGGCCACGAATATGCGATATTCAAACCCAAATCAGGAGACATCATTGTGTGGCTCTCTGTTTTCACTGACGCTTCTGGAGTCAAGCGGGAGTCATTGCACGCAATGGATTATTTGGAGGACTATTACCGCTTTGAGCGAGGTGAGGGCGAGGGTCAATGCGGTCCGTGGGTGCTGCAAATTGTTGACCTCGATATACCAAGCTGGAATGGGATGCCGGATTGATCACGCACGGCCTCGCTTTGGCGCTGGAACTGCTGCCAGTGGACCAGGGAGGACGGCACCAGGGAAAACTATATTCGTGGAGTTCACTCCGTTCTTCCAGTGTATGGAGACGTTCGGCTGAGTTGCAACGACGAATCGCACGGGCACATGAGGCCCACAGTGACCTTGTCAATGTATGATGGTGGTATCATTGATGGGCATGACATTGTCGTCAACTCCACCAAGGGCACCAGAACGACCGCAATGCAGTTTACCTGGAGGTGCCACGTCAGTAATGAGCTTATTTTGAGGGCTATCGAAGTTCCGTCGACTTGTTGACGCCCATGTAGAAGGCGGAAGGGCTTAGATTTGTTTGGAGTTGCTAAATGTGAAACACCGTGTTTGATCAATAAAACAACCCATCGTCCCTCACTTCTGTGTGCTAAGTTTCATTGTATGGAAGAACTGCTGTTATTGGCCCACTATTTATAATTTGCGTCTCATTTCTACAATGTGTATGTCCAGATGAATATTTTAGAGTCAGCAATATCAGAGTCCTGAGGTGAAGGAAATCCATCTATGAGTATACGGAACCATGTACATGCCCAAGCTCGGAAATGTGGCACCGCATTTCATTTCTTTCCATGCAGCGATTTCCGACATCTCCCACTCCGCCATTCTGGTTGTAACGGAAATGCGGTACCGCATTTCCTTTCTTGACATGGCATTTCCATACTTCGAATTCGAAATGCGGCACCGCATTTCCATATTCGACCTTCAATTGTCCAAGCATGTCCAATCGCCAATGCATGTCCATGTCCGTTCTGGAAATGCGGCACCGCATAGCCTTGTACCTCTAGTCTTATCTCTTGTTTGTGTTCAGTCATGTTCTCGTCCTTGACAGTTTGGCGAGATTGAAGTTTGTTCCTTAGTTAGTTAAGATGGAAGGCACATTTGCGGAAATGGTCGTCACATTGCAGAGTCTTCAGCTCCAAATGCAAGAACTTCGTGCCTCTACTGCCCAACTACAAGCTGATCAGTCTCAAGACCTTGGCAATGCTATCAACAATTTGCAACAACAAATTTCAGAGTTGAATGAGTCGAACAATGGATCTTCAACCTTACGAGTCCCTACTACAACAAATCCTACTGCAACGGTTCCTCCAAATCTTCAACAGATTACAAGGGAACCAAATGTCAGCATGACCGAGAAATTTGATGGGACGAAATCAAGATTTCGCGATTTTGTTCAACAAGTACGATTGTTCCTACGACTACATCCACGACGCTACTCTGATGAAGGTATTCAAGTGGGATTCGTGGGCACCCTTCTATCAGGTACTGCCCTATCTTGGTTTGCACCGCTATTAGAGAAAAATTCGCATTTACTATACAATTTTGAAGAGTTCATGTCCGAGTTCACTGCAACGTTTGGAGATAACGATAGAGAGAGAGTTGCAGAGACAAAGATGCGAAATCTTCGACAATGAGCACGTCCAGCTTCCGTTTATGCTGCCAAATTTCGACAACTTGCGTGCGACCTTGACTGGAATGAGAAGAGCCTCATTAGTCAATTTTGATGTGGCCTAAAAGATGATGTTAAAGATTTGTTGCTGACAATGCCAAACGTGAGTACACTGAGCGAATTCATCACCCAAGTCATTGCATGCGATAATTGTTTGTTCGAAAGACGTCAAGAGAAACGATCTGGATGGTCGACGACGCAGCATGCCGCTGCTACTACGGCACCAAATACAACGATCCATCAGACATCCGGTAATGATCATATGCAGATTGATGTTGTCTGATTCAAGCCATTGACGCCACATGAAAAACAAAGACGGCGTTCGAATGGATTATGTCTTTATTGCGGAGAAAATGATCACATGGTATTAAACTGCCCCAACAAGAGAAGATTCAAAGCTCGGGGCACCACTCAAGTGTTTGATATGAGGAGGTCGGAAAACGAAGATGTCCAGTCACAGTAGGGACCATGCGGCTGGACACCCCAAATTTCTCACAAAAAAAAGGTCTATTTCTACCTCCAGACCCTGTATCTTGTTTCACAGTTCCAGTAAAGATCAGGATGCAAAATCGAGATATCTCCGTAGAAGCACTTTTGGACTCGGGCGCTTCAGCGTGTTTTATTGACAAAGACTTTGCGAAGCAACACAATTTAACGCTTGTAAGAAAGAAATTCTCGGCCCCTGTTGAAGTTATCGATGGACGACCGTTAGCATCAGGAAATGTTGACCATGAAACTCGACCCCTTGAAGTGAAGCTTAAAAATCAAGCATCACAGATTGTTTTCAATGTCATCCAGTCTCCAACGAATCCTGTGATCCTTGGACTTCCTTGGTTTGTACTTCATAATCCTGACATCGACTGGCAATCACGAAAAATTTTTGGCAAGACAAAAATGCAAAAGTACCAAAGGTATTCAACCCCTGTTTCTTGGAGCTAGAGCCTTCATGAGAGCTACCAAAAAGGAGGCGGCATTTGCACTTTATGCGACTTCGATCAAGACCACAACAGACAAAGGTACTTCAACATTACCCACTCAATATCAAGATTTCAAATATGTCTTCGAGAAGAAAAATGCAGACATATTGCCAGAACATCGACCTTATGACTGTGCAATTGAGTTACAAGAAGGAGCCCAACCACCATTCGGCCCAATCTATAACTTATCCCAGACGGAGTTGGCTGCATTACGCGAATACATTGATGAAAATTTGTCAAAGCACTTCATCCGACATTCCAAAATCACCCGCGGGGGCCTATTTTGTTTGTGAAAAAGAAGGACGGATCATTACGCATGTGTGTCGACTATCGCGGGCTCAACAAAGTCACAATCAAGAATCGTTATCCGTGCTGATTTCTGGGCTTCTCGACCAGCTGGGACGAGCGAAGATTTTCACCAAAATCGACTTGAGATGAGCTTATAACCTTGTACGGATAAAAGAAGGAGACAAATGGAAACAGCTTTTCAAACAAGGTATGGACATTTTGAATACAGTGTTATGCCTTTCGGTCTTACAAATGCTCCAGCAATTTTCCAACATATGATGAATGACATCTTTCGAGAATTTTTAGATGACTTTGTAGTCATCTATTTGGACGACATTTTGATATTTTCACAGAACGAAGAAGAACATGGCCGCCATGTACGCCTTGTCCTTGATAAATTAAGAGAAAGATGACTATATGCCAAGTTGGAGAAATGTCTTTTCCATCAATCTGAGGTCGAATTTCTGGGCTACATTATTTCCGACAAAGGTGTCTTTATGGATCAGAAGAAAATACAAACCATCATCGAGTGGATTAAACCAACTTCGGTCCGAGATGTACAATGTTTTCTAGGTTTTGCAAATTTCTATAGAATCTTCATCAATGACTACTCCAAAATTGCTGCCATTGACACGACTCACAAGGAAGGACAAATTTGTATGGGACGAGAAGGCTGACCAGACATTTGAAAGGCTGAAGCAGACATTTACAACGGCTCCAATACTGGTACATGCAGACCCATCTAAAAAATTCTTCCTAGAAGCAGATGCATCGGACTTTGCACTTGGCGCGGTACTCTCACAATACGGTACAGATGGCCGACTTCACCCTGTTGGTTTTTGTTCTCGCAAATTTTTCGCTGCGGAGATCAATTATGAAATCCATGACAAAGAACTTCTAGCGATTATCGATGCTTTTGAGGAGTGGCGTCATCTATTGGAGGGAGCTAAATATCAGGTCACTGTCTATACCGATCACAAAAACCTCGAATATTTTATGAGTGCTCGTGTTTTGAATCGACGTCAAGCGAGATGGAGTATGTCACTAGCAAGGTTTGATTTTGTTATTACCTACCGTCCCGGACATCTTCAAGGAAAACCAGATGCTCTTTCTCGACGATCGTATCTTGCGCCAAAAGAAGGGGATGCAGCTTTTGACCAACATAAATCCATCATCTTGAAACCAACAAATCTCCAATTGAATATGCTATCCATGTCCACCTATGACGATGCAGAGATCATAAAGGAGATTCAGGAAGCACTGAAGAGCCAATTTGCTACGACACTACGAAGTCAACTAAATCGACCTCGAGACAACCCACATGTTACAAACGACTTCGAATTCAAAGATGACTTACTTTATTTCAAGGGACTTCTCTATGTACCTCCAGGACCTACACGACTTCGAATTCTTCAAACATGTCATGATCTTCCGGCTGCAGGACATTTCGGCTTCAACAAAACAATGGAATTGATATCCAGGGACTATTGGTGGCCGCAGATGTGGAAACTCGTGAAAGAATTTATAAAATCTTGCGACACGTGTGCTAGAGCGAAGGGACCACGACATCGACCTTACGGCCTTCTTCAACCATTACCCATTCCCAAGGGTCCATGGTCGTCCGTGTCTATGGACTTTATTACGGACCTTCCAATTCCAAGACCACCGATTCAATCCTTGTTATTGTAGATCGTTTTACGAAGATGACACATTTCATTCCATGTAATAAGACAGTTACCGGCGAGGAAACTGCAAGACTCTTCCTCAATAATATCTACCGCATTCATGGACTCCGAAGGACATCGTATCTGATCGAGGACCACAGTTCATATCAAATTTCTGGAGGGGATTATTTCACATATTGGATACTAAGATCAACCTTTCTACAGCTAATCATCCACAGACTGATGGTCAAACCGAACGTGTAAACCAGATTTTGGAGCAGTATCTTCGCTGTACGATAAATTATCACCAAGATAATTGGACGGACCTTCTGTCATTGGCTGAGTTTGCCTACAACAACACTATACATTCTTCGACCAGCAAACTCCATTTTTCTCCAATTATGGTCATCATCCTCGAGCAAACCCTTTCCACATGAAGACTGTTGGAAGCCCTGCTGCAGAAAACCTTGCTACTCATCTTGCTACGATTCACAAAGAGCTTACATTCCACCTCGCAGAAGCTCAAAAACAATACAAGGAGTATGCAGATCAACGTCGCCAACTCCAACCCCAGTTCAAGGTCGGAGATCGTGTGTGGCTTCTTCGACGGGACATACAAACCTCGCGACCATCAAGGAAGTTGGATTATCAACGCCTGGGCCCATTCAAAATTATTCGACAAATAAATCCGGTCAGTTTTCGGCTTGAACTCCCACGAAGTATGCGCATCCATCCAGTCTTTCATGTTTCATTATTGGAGTTGTATCATCCATCGAATATTCCAGGGAGAGTTTCCGTACCACCTCCACCAATCGAAGTCAATCAAGAAATTGAGTATGAAGTCGACGAAGTCCTAGACTCTCGCATCAAGTATAAACATCTTGAGTATTTCGTACATTGGAAAGGCTACGACATCAGCGAACGAACGTGGGAACCTTCATCCAACCTCACCAATGCATCTGACAAAGTCCAAGAGTTTCATCAACGATATCCAGCTAAGCCCCGAGCTACACGTCAATAAGACGTCACAACGATGATGTCAGCCAAGTTAGCTTCAAGGTGAAGACTCCACATTCAATGTACCTGATACACGCTAAGGAAGGAGGAGCACCACACATCAGTATATATAGCTACACTTCCAGCACTCTTGCATCTTGTATTGGCAGTATGAAGTCACAGGAACCAGATACATTGGAGTTGTCGCTTACCCAGCTACCAGATCAGCCGTTCCGACTCTCACGACCTTCAACATCACGCCGACGCTCTCGAGACGATGGGCCACCAATGCGACGCGTACTTCCTCGTCTGGACCCCGTACGACGGCAAATGGAGCCTACTCGAAGTCTGATAATTTTGTTGGAGGTTGAGGCTTCGGACCCAGAGGGCAACGAAATCATGTTTGAAGGCAGTTTCGAAAAACAGAATGCTCAAATCACAGCGTGGTCCCAAGTTCAAGGTGTTGGACATTATCGATGGTTGCAGGGACCTACAAATCATTTGAGTCAAGAACGAAAAGCCGAATACTTGACAAGTACCATTCGTCGGATTTTGGATTTTCTCCAACTCTAAGCAAGTCCAAGATTTTACCGCTCCTCAAGGAACTCGGCGCTAGAGGAGGGGGTGATGTCACGGACATAGCCCAGAGGAACTTACCAGGAATAAATACCAGAAGTTACCAAGTTACCATGTTATCGAAAGTTATCATGACTTACCATGATTTACCATGATCTACCATGATTTACCATTACTTATCAAGTTACCGGGAGTTTACTAAGAGTAACTTGGGAAACTACTTAGGAAGCTTCTTTTGGAGGAAACTTCTCCATCAAGATACCTCATTTGTTTAAGGAAGCTTCTCCATCAAGAAACCTTTGTTTAATCTTGGAAACTTCTCCAGCAAGCAACCTCCATAGGGGAAGCTTCTTAGGGAAGCTTCTTAGTAGCCAGTATATATAAGAGGCGAGACTGGACACTCTTCAGTCTCGCCAACACCAGTTCAAGCTACTCTTGTTTCCAGTTCCCAGTATTCCAGTCCAGTTCCCAGTACCCTAGCCCAGTTTCCAGTATGTGGTACTCCAGCATTCCAGTATTCAAGTCGTGTTCCAATATCTTGTACTCTTGTTCATTGTTATAAAGATCGTCTTGATTCCTATTTACTCATCGTGCATTCGGCCACGCCGACCTTGACTTCTTGTCTAGCCTTGTACCTCTAGTCTTATCTCTTGTTTGTGTTCAGTCATGTTCTCGTCCTTGACACAGGATTCCAAGATCCGGGTCGAAACCAGTGGAGCCTACATTTCTTGCCAGGGAGATTGTCCCGTTCTTTGTGAGGACCGACTTCATGAAGAGCCCAGTGAAAGACTACTCCCTTCCTAATTATGCAGCTAAACTTGCAAAGACAACGATTAGACGATGTGTGAATCCCAGTACAGTAGAGCTGATTTTGGAGAGGGTTAGAGAGGACAAAAGGATGCGGAAAGAGTTGGTAGCAGCTGAGACAAGTAGACGGGTGCGGAAGTATGTATGTGATTCAGAGGAAGAGAGCGATGCAAACAGGGAGGACAACGACCCAACGGAGGTGAGATGGTCAGTTCCGCAAGGGGAAGATGGGATTTTTGAAAACCTGGCCAACGAGCAGTCCGCTGGACATGAGAAAGGCAATGAGGGGGTGGAAGGGGAGTAGGACACTCAAGGACATGATGACGATAGTGATGATGATTTTCAAGATTGGTAGAATTTTAATTAACTCTTTGTACATTTACATTCTCTTCCAAAGTATATAAAGGAATTTCTCCACGCTGTTGAGGTCCCTTCTCCCATGTACTTCTAAACGACACCATCTGTCAAACCACGTCCTTCCCAAAACCGGAAATGTGGCGCCGAATTTCCATGTCGGAACGGAAAAACGGAAATGTGGCAACTGCAAATACATCGTTTTGGAATGCGGCACCGCATTTCCATAACTGGGGCAGAAACAATTTTCCGTTTCCTGTTTTGGACATCAGAAATCGTGAGGCCGAACGGAAATACGGTGCCGCATTTTCGTTTTCGACATGGAAGTTTTGCCCATGGCCAGCTTCTTCCATTGAGGTAAATGGAAATGCGGCGCCGCATTTGGAGGTCGAACACGTTATTCCCATGGCGGACATGGAAATGCGGCACCACATTTCCATTTTGGAGATGGATGTTTGTCCAATTCCAGACCCTTCGATGGAAATGCGGCACCGCATTCCATCGTGTTGGACGGAAATGCGGTGCCGCATTCCATTGTCCAATACGAAATTTTGATGACGGACATGGAAATGCAGTGCCGCATTCCATTGTCCAATACGAAATTTTGATGACGGACATGGAAATGCGGTGCCGCATTTCCATTTTGGATATGGATGTTTGTCCAATTCCAGACCCTTCGACGGAAATGCGGTGCCGCATTCCATTGTCCAATACGAAATTTCGATGACAGAAGCTTCCCTAAGAAGCTTCCCCTATGGAGGTTGCTTGCTGGAGAAGTTTCCAAGATTAAACAAAGGTTTCTTGATGGAGAAGCTTCCTTAAACAAATGAGGTATCTTGATGGAGAAGTTTCCTCCAAAGGAAGTTGTAGTTCCCAAGTTATTCTTAGTAATTCGATAAACTCCCGATAACTTGGTGAGTAATGGTAGATCATGGTAAATCACGGTAAGTCATGATAACTTTCGGTAACATGGTAACTTGGTAACTTCTGGTATTTACTCCTGATAAGTTCCTTTGGGCTATGTCCGTGACATCCTGCACATAACAATCACTCACCAGACCAATGAGAAACACAGTCCGAAAATGCGTGTGACAAAAAATCACCCAGAAAACTTTGCAAACTTACAATGTTTGCACTCGTATTCCGGGTTCTTCTCGGCATCAATGTCCACTGTCTCTTCCTCCGAGTCCGACGAGTCCTCCGAGGAATCTGTGGCTGCGATGGGAGCCTTCACATTCCGTTGAAGCCCTTCCAGATGGGATCCCCCAGATGGATGTGTCATCCTCATAGGCAAAGAGGTGTCAATCGGAAAACCGCCCAACCCACATTGAGGCACCTGTTAGAATGACATCCACTCATTAAAACATGGCCCTTGAGAAATGGCAAATTTGAACATAATGAGCATTCGCAGAACAGCATAGTACCAGAAGCTGCATACATGTTCCACATATGAGGTCCAGCACTCTGCCCTCCAGGTCAGTGCAAGCCTCCATAATTGTCTGGATGAAGGCAGGGCTCCAAGTCCGTGAATACCGCAGGGGATCCATTGAAGTGAGGCTATGAGGGAGGAGTTCCGTGGGAACGTTGTTGAATAGGACGTCGTAATCGATGGGGTCGCAGTTTGGGTCAACCAACAATCCATCCTTCCGAAAGCAACGGTCGAGTTCTCCTTCACAAAGCAGTATGCATCGAACTGCTTCGTCTGCATACACAGTGGGGAACGATTAGAATGTGGCACCGCATTTCAAAACAACTTACAAAATGAAAGGACGATTGTCAATGTGGTAATTACCTTCTTCCCTTCCGACCGAAGGCCCAATGTGTTGATGCACGTCCACTTCTTCTTCAGAATTGGGACGACACTTTTGCGGGTCCACTTCGCAATTCCTGCCTTCATGTTTTTGCCTCTGCTCGCAAAGACAACGACATAGCCTCTGTCGTCCAACACCATGCGGGCGAGCCCGAATCTTTTTTTCCAAAAGTCCTCGGAGTACCTGTTCCAAGATGGCAAAGCATGCAGTCCTTCCACGGGCTCTCCATCCGGAATATCCAAGATGATCGTATCGCAAGACCACTCGGTGGCTTTTCCACCCTCCTGCAATCCTTCCTTGCACACACCTTCTCAAAGAACGAGACCATCTTCAGAAACCCAGGGGTGTTGGAAGGCTCTTTGGCAGCTGCCTTCTTCAGTGCTCTGCCCTTCAGACCCTCCATGGTCTTGATGTATGCCAACTTGGCTGCCCGTCCATCCAAAGCCGCCAAGAAACTCTCATTCATACACTGAACTACTGTTTCTGGCTCCACTTTCGGCCTCTTTATTTCCACCGGCTTGAAAAGGTGCCCCCCCGGGGGGTTGAAGAGTGCCTTCTTTGTTGAGCCTGTTCTCGTCCCTTTCGTGACAACGGTGGGTGTAGGGGATTTCGGCTGCGTTTCGGGGGGTGGGCTAGTTGCAAAGTCTCCATTGGAGTCCTCTTCGTCACCCTCTTCCCGCTCTTTCTGTTTCTGCTTCTTCGTCTTCTTGGGTGTCACAACTGCTGCTCCTTGCTGGCGAGTCCTCTTCTTCGACCCCTTCTGTTGAGCCTGCATAGCTGCATCCACCGTCTTATGTGCCATCTCAACTGCCTTTCTGGATTGTTCCAGAGTAGCAGCATCATTTACCGACTCAGGCCTAGCAGGGACACGTCTTTCCCTTCTCTTCTCCTCCGCTTTCGCGTGCAAATCTTTCTCCGATTCGTCAATAAGTCCACCAGACATGTCCAGGTACCACGGGCATCCAACAAAATGCGCGGCATGCCATTGTTTCTGCATCTCTGGTGTGTAGACACAGCTTGGGCCCGCCACGGTCCAAGCCATGAAGAACGGGGGCTCTTCAGCCAGGGCCCCTGTCTTAAGAAGCACGTATTTCATATACCTACAAGACAGTCAGCATGCGTGAGCACAAGTTATGACCTATGTATTCGCAGAGTGCAACCGAAAACATAAAGTGCGAATGCGGTGCCGCATTTCCCAGGCAAACCTCATAACCCAGCTTTTGCATACAACGGGAGCTAGGCTTCATCTGTATACAATTCGCATTGCAGCTTTTCCCGCCCCCTCCTGATGTGTAAACTCCATGCTCCTTCTTGCTGTTTGCAGCTCCCTGGCGAAGAGGTTGTCCTTGTACGCACATCTGAAACGTGTCACGTAGTCTTCCAATGTCTGTGTTCCATCCCATTTCATGTATAAGCCGAACAAATTTGTATGCATTATGACTTGCTCCTTCGCATTCGTCATTACCTGCGTTTCCAACATGCATTGTCACATAGCAGTTCACGGAATTCATGCCAGCAAAGCAAATTGGGGGAAGTACCTTGAATTACCTGGAACCACCAAGTCATGCGGTTGAGCCATATATCCACTGCAGGGTCGGAAACTTCGAGTGGAAAAGACCACATGGTCCTTATACTCTCCGATGCATTCCAGATCGACAGCCACCGTGTCTGCCATTTCCGATCCAATGTCAGGAGCAGGAAGTAAAATGGCTATTGCTAGGAAGGAACTTCAGTGCATTGAAACCTCACATTCTCTTTCGCCTCCACACATGCCGTTGACAGGTGATGCAATTTCTCCAACTGCATTGTCGGCTGCATGGCCCGAGAATAATGTTTTGCAATCTCAGGGATGAAGTCCTTTCCAAGTGCCGGATCTGCAATGGCCACCAGCTTCACAAGCTTTGACTTGTATTTGGTTCTGGACTTGACCCCGGCTTCCTTCAAGTGCTCGGTCAATGACTGCAATGTTTATAACTGCCCCTCACTTTCCATGAAGAAGCGTTTGGCATGGGCCAAATCCAGCTTGATGTTCGACTGCCAAGAACAACATGCAGAAGCATTACATTCGATCCATGTGGAAAGGTGACTGGAAATTGGGGAAGGATGAGCAGAGGAAAATGGGAGGACGACTTACTTCGTATATCACCTCCACCATTCCATCCATAGTGAGGCGATACCATGTCCGGTCTGTTTTTGCCACGGCTTTTTGAATGAGCTCGGGCTCCAACATTTTGGCGAACATGTGCGGGTCAGTGAGACCAGTTTTCCTCACCCTGTACAACATATGTGCCATGTGGGTATGCACGTATGCATTTTCAGTGACCCTGCAAGGCACACTCTCCAATTCAGTCCACTGAAGCACGGAAACAAAACTGATTGGAAACCGAAATGCGGCACCGCATTTCGGATGTGCATGGGAGGGTATGAGAATCTTACGAGTTGAGGTCCGCCATGGCATTCTTGAGCAGGGAGGAGTCTGTCGCCTTCACCTTGAGGATGACACACTCCACCATGTAATGCCAGCCAATATGCTTGGCATGAATCTGCTTGATGTACTCCCACCAGGCAAGACGTCGGTGATTCCCGTCCCACACAAAAAATATTTTGCCCGACATATGGCCGAAGTCAGTGGACTGAAATGCGGTACCGCATTTCCATTCCAGCACTAGGTTGGTTTTCCCATTGACAGAAATGCGGTGCCGCATTTCCGATCACAATCAGCGAGAGGACGATGTCGAAGTGGAATGCGGCACCGCATTCCCGTTCCGTCATGTGCAATGGGATGCATTGTTCTGAAACAACACAATTGCGGCCTATCTTAATGAGCACAACTTGGTTGTCTAACCGTTTTAACTAACAGTCCTGGCACTTGTCAGTGCGAATGTTCATGTCTGCACCGAGAATACTGCTGGATCCACCCTCAGGAAAAACTGTCAGGAGATGTTATTTCGTCGCCGAAATGGCCATCATTGTTATACATACAAGATATGGAATCACACCTCCCACCTTCAGGCATGTTTCTTGAAACATTATTTTCCACTTCAATGTGCGACTTCCAATCGTGGATGGCCTCCGCAGTTCCAATTACGTGGTGCCTGTGAGCCTTGGTCTGTCGCTATAGTGAACCTCGCACTTGCCAACTTTGTGCGGTGATGGATGGCCCAATTCGTACACTATAGTTTGTTGTCCTCCGCAATTTGGGAGAGCCGGGATCCCAAACGAGGGAGGACTTTGCAGAGTGACTGAAACTTACCTTTGTTCCAAATTCAAGCTCAAACCGGGCACAATTTATTTGGAAGAAGAAAGGAAGGATGTTCCTGGACAGGTTGATGAGACCATTGTCGTGCTAGGTAACGACGGAGGTTGCGGAATGGAGTGGCACGTACCCCCATCAGACACCATCTTGTACCGAGCTGTGGGAATGCCCATTCCCTTTCCGAATCAGTCGCTTCCGACACCATCCACAAAGGAGTCGGGAAACCGACAGGCGGCCATTGCCAACACAGAGGTATGGCAACGATAATCATTCCCGACCTGGACCGTCAAGACCCTCCATAGCTTCTCGTGTGGAGGTATTCGACATTTTTGACGAGGAAGTTGAGTGCATTGAGGTCCCCATGTCCTCCACACGGTCGTTCAAATCTGACATGGACGTCTCTGCAGGTGCTACACATGTACCCTTGAGCATAACTCCAACCCGGTCCATTGTGCAGCTCCTACGGCAACATCACCTCGATGGTTCTCGCTCCGAGCTGGCTGCTCTCGACTATGCCAAATTTCCAGTTAGGAAGGTGACGTATCTGCCTCCCGAAGTCGATGGTAATGTGATCTTCGAGTTCCCACCTGTTACTTTGTCAAACAAAGCCTCATGGATGTTAACAGACATGGATCGAAAGCATGATGGACACCCCTGGTCTGTGAAGAAGACCAGTAGCATGAAAATTGCTGATGGTGTTCGTGTACGATACGTCCTCTGTGCGGGGAAGCTGAGGTGCCTCAATCCCGCCTGCTTCCACTTTCTCTCTAAAGGAGGGCGGAGAAACGAGACGGATTGGACTGGCACAACCCATCATCCATTCATTGTCTCCAGCCAAGCTCCGTGGGTACTTTCAAGTGCGCACATTGCAAAGAACCACCGACGTGCATGTCCATGTGCAGAGCCAAGCAATATTATGTAATCCATTTGCTCCCGGACTTGACTAGAGCTTGCAAACACGTTGGGGTCCACTGCCACTCCTTGGCGAGAGGCAACATCCGGGAGGCTTGTGTAGGAAGCACACGACATCATAAAGAGAGGAGGTGAAATTGAGCCGCGGAGCCAGACCAAAGCAGATTCAGCTCAAGGCAGCCCACAAGATTGCTCTTGGCAAAATCATGTCTGAAGATGGTTCAGACCGAGTGCCCTTGAACGAAGAGGAGATGCTTGACCTGTTGGATTCCGTCTCGCATGTTTGTAGTCCAAATGTGCGGAATCACATCGTATCTTGCAAACAAGAGTTCGGTCGGGGGTCGGACATGTACTCAATCCTGGAGGTGAAACGAAGGATTGGATATCACTACATCCAAGGTAGCAGGTTTCCAGGGCAAGGCAGCGAATCCGATCATTGTTACATTTTTATAATGTCAACGTGTGGGCCTGGGAGTAGAGTCAACTTGGTCACTTGCATGACAACTGGAAACTTGTTGAATGCTTGGGTGATGTTTGACCACATCAAGCGAATTACAAACCATCAGTGGGTGACCATGGGTGTGCATGTTTATGACTATCACTCCAGAGGCTCGTGACGATTGCAATCTGCGAGATGAAAGGGGAGGACACACAGTCAGAGATGCATCTGTGGGAGGGCATAAACGAACAGATGGCAAGGGCGGGTTTGCCAGAGCCCAATTTCAGGGGATTCATGGCAGACAACGCTCAGGCCAACTGGGCAGCGGTGCGGCGTGTGTACGGTGAGGACCCCAATGTTCCAATGGAGGGGAAAGAGAGATCTTGTGGATTCCATTGGATGCAGAGTCTATCTCACTACACTACCAAATTTGTTGCTAGCTCACTCCAAGCTGAACACCGTGTCCTTTGTACGGTGTGGAAGGATGCACCCACATTTGATGACGCGGAGGTTAAGTTTGCTATCATCAAGGCTTGGTGGAACACGTCAGGTGCAGTGGAGACAACCAATCTGGGAGCCTTGCACAACTGATTGGGGTGGTGGCATTTCCGGTATCGACAGTTCGGACAGTACATGCGGGAGGTATGATGCTAGACTTTTCCTGCAATTGTCGTTCTATTACGGACCTTTCCATTTTTCCCTCACCATTGTTTCTATCCTTATAGGAGCGGTGCCTGGATTCCGACACGGACATGCTGAACACGAATATGGCAGAATCAGTCCACTCCTCCTGGCGAGCATCTTCTACCGCACATCTGGTGGACGTAGTGGCGGCCACAACAGAGGACATCGATAAAGCAATCTTGCAGCAAGCCAGATACTACAAGTTCCTAAGCGGGAAACAATGGAGCTTTGGGCCGGACAGGGATGAATTGTTGGTACGAACAGCTTCGAGGTCGAAGAATCCACTGAAATGGGCGACAACATTGTGAGAGAAGATCAAAGGGACGCCTCTGCACCGCAGAGGTGAACACCTAGAGGGGGACGTCCGTACTCGCCCTGTGAGGCGGAGGATTGAAGAGGAACCCGGGTGCGAAGAGGATTCTTGGAGATCCAACATGAACATTCGGACAGCACCTCGAGGTCCCGTCATGTTGCCGCACAATGTGTCTTCCAGCAGTGGAAGCCCAAGAGTTTCTAGATCGCCATTGCCTTCAAGCGGGGATTCCGTACAAGAAATTCCCACCGCTCGCTTGCCCCAGATTCTGCCTGCTGTTATGCAGTATGGCCAAGCCATTGTGGAGATGACTGTGTCTACGTCACAGTGGAGAATTGCTCGCACAAGGCCGACATTTCGAGGTAGGTGTTCCGCAATTCGAGTGGATACACAACAACGTTGTTTAGAGATGATAAGGAGGAATCCAGATGGGGCTATCCCTACTCCTACTTTTGCAGGAAGATTTGTTCATGCAAAGTTTTCGGAGGCGACATCTACCCAGTTCTGGTTCTGCAGGCATGACATTATGACTTATGTGTATGGAAAGCCCAAGTACAACATACAAACAATGGCAGAGGCTCCCCCGGTATGGCCGGTGGAACCAGGATGCGATCTGAGTCAGGTTGAGGCCGACGCCCTTATTGCCGCAGGATTTCGGATGGTGCATCGCACTGACGTCCCCAGACAACCATTTCCGCTTCCAGAGCCTCTACCACCAACCCGTGTGAGAGCAAGAATAATGGGACGCGACAACTCTAAGCATCCTACACACCGTTGGGGGAAACCAAAGAGGTGGCGACCTCCCTCAAAAGTGAACGAGACAAGGATGGGGAATGCACTTTGGATGAACTGTACAATCCAGAGCTCAACAAAAGTGCCCCCACCAGGCTTCGGGTTTGTGTATCAGATGGCCACGGCAGGCTCAGCTGTCCACAATGAGGTGTACACCATCACCATTTCAGAATTACCCACCTGCAATTGCACCGACTTCCAGATCATGGCGAACAAAGGGGCATCATACTGCCCTTGCAAGCATCTGTACTACGTGTACCTAAAGAGACTCCGGTGTAATTCCACAACTCATCACTTCATACATGCACCAGGGTTGAGCCCCCAAGAGGTGTACATTCTTCTGAATATGGATCCAGGGGACCAGTGAGCTTGGCTTGCGGGTGTCCATCCTTTTCGGAGTTTCAGTTATAGTAGAACTGTACTGCTGCAAGTACCTCTGACTTTGGCCACATAAAGGTTCGATTTATGTCTTGCCTACCAGTAACCTGTTTTGCTCGAACATCGATAATACGTCATTCACTTCTGTTTCCACGTGCTTGTATTTTTGTTTGTTGGAGGGTTCCTGTTTTTCTACTCTCCCAAACTTTGCAATCCTCATTCGACCCCCGGCAAGGAAATGTGGCGCCGCATTTCCAAGTAACGTCGTAGGTACTGGTAGTTGCGGCCTTCGCCATAATAAGATAGTTGGACCGAGTCTTCAGAGAGCCGACCGTCGCCAACAACGAACCCCCTAGAAATCTCGCACGTGCGAGCTGTAATGCGGCACCGCATTTCCCAGTTGAGTCACAAACCTTTCCCGCTGAATACCCGAAGATGACACAATTTTGAAGTACTGCAGACTCTATTGGTGCGAGGGGATCATACAATCGCGGCAGAAGGGTCAACTTCATTCCAATGTTAAGGCATATAAAACCGTGGAATACTGTATACAGGCCAGTATGCGACGTCCTTTTGCTGTGGTATACTGGATTTCTCGTTGCACGGTCCTGTAATGCGGCGAAGATATGTCGTCAGTAACAATTCCGCTCATGGTTTTTTACATCTGGAACTTCCAAAAACGGCAAGGTCAAATAAAACCTTGGCCTTCGGGCATCGTCTACCTTATCAGATCAGTCTAGGTCATTAGATGGTGTCATGGCTCTAAATAAAGAAGAGCTGGCTATGTTGGCTACCATTCAAGCAACATTTGTACAACCAACCGCTATTCCAGTTGAGGAAAGTGATTCACACAGTGAGGACTGTGATTCAAATTCAAAATAAAGTTTATTGTTGGAACCATGATGTGAGGTTGTTGGGGAGAGTGTCGGTACGAGCACTAGCGATATTAGTGGGTACACAAGACGAGGTGTGCGGTTTAGGCCACCTTCACCTCCTGTGTCTTCCAAGGAAGGTTCTGATTCAGACTGTGAATCAGGAGGATTCACACCGACGGTGCAAGTTATTCCTGTGCCATTGTTGTGGGACACAATGGAGGAGAAGTATGGAGCTACCAAGGGGCCACGTAGGTACTCTGGGGCTGTGGGCACCATCGAGTTGGATGATTCAATTCAAGAGTTTGATAGTTACACCGACTTGCAGCAAATGCGCAATCCACAACTATTCAGGCTTTTCATGGCATGGAAGGGGCTGTTTCAGCACCTTGAGGGGCCGCCCATGGATGATTACCATGAGTTCTGGTGGGGGTATGAGGTTGAGATCGAGGAGTGGAGGATGTACTGGTCACCCGACTATGTCTCCATCACTAGGGGCACTAGAGTCACAAGGGCAGTGGCTACACCTGCAGCTGCATCGACAGCTTCAACAAGCAGCAGTGGGACTAGTGGTACCATAGCTACGACGTCCACCCAAGCCATTGCCGCACCAGCACTAGTACCCGTGCTTGCCTTCAACCCTGTTGTGGAGTTCTTCAAAGAGTTGAGAGGGAACTACCAAGGGGTGAGGACAGAGAAGTTGCGGAGTTTGCAAGAGTTCCAACGGAAGCCTACTGAGAGCTTGAGGGAGGCTTTCACTCGCATGAGGCGCTTGATAAATGTAACCCAAGGGATTACGGAAGCTCAGGCAGTCCAATTTTGGTATGGGATATCGGACAAGGAGCTGAGGAGAAGGGTGCGGGATGGAACTCTCCTACAAGTGGCCCAACCCACCTTAGCAAACGTGTTTTTGCTGGCAGAGCGGATAGAGCTCAACATGGTGGAGGAACGAGTGGTCATGGTGGGATTTGCTAAGGAGACACCACAGGGTAGTGGTGCTCCTAGCCAACCACTACCTCAACGTGCTGAAGGCAACAAGGGGGCTCAGGTGAAGCCCAGGGAAGGACAGAGAGGACCTCAGATGCAGGGGTCTCTCCCTTTATTTGCAGGCCAACAAAAGGCGGATGTGGTGTGTTGGACATGTGGAGGACCCCATGTCAAGAAGGATTGCCCAGAGAATAGCAAAGGGTTGGCCCAGGTACAGCCTGCACAGTTGCAGTGTGGGCATTGTGGCAAGTATGGGCATGGAGAGGCCCAATGTTATGACTTGCACCCTGAGCTGCGGCCAGGCCAGTTCCAACGAAACAATGGTGGCCGGGGGCGAGGTGGAGCAGCTTAGAGAGGACATGGTGGTCAGGCATGAGGTGTAGGCCAATGACAAGTTCAGCATGGCCAGGGACGTGGAGGTCAGGGTGTTGACCAAGGCATGGCCAACCGGCTTCAGCAGTTGGAGCAGAGGCTTGCTGCCATGGCCACAGCTCAGGTGGTACCAGCTCCAAGGCTTGAGGGTCCACCTCTTGCTCCTGAGGGAGGAGATATGGGAGGCATGGGATTCATGTGCGGGGCAGCTCTACCACTAGTGCAGGTGGAGTCTGATGCAGCCGTGACTCGAAGAGCAGCACGAGTTCCTGAGCCACGAGGTGTGGAGGTGGAGTTGGATCCACAGCATGGGGAGGCGAGCTGTCAGGCTAGGCTGCCTCAATCATTCGCATTGGCGGAGACAGTGTCGACGCCATCCATGGCACCTAGTTCTCGCCCGACTGCTACCGAGGCGGAGGTTACTGTGCCATTGGGGAGAGTTACACATGCAACACCACTACCTAGTGCTGCCAAGGCTACGGCAGCTAGTGTGCTGCTAGGGGCATCCATATCTGTGTGTCAGGCTCCATTGTTCTTGGCTACCATGATTGCAACGCCGGGGATAAGACCAGCCGCAGTGTTCAGGCTTGTAGCTACACTCTGTGAGAGTCATTACAACAGATCCCGGCTTTAACGTCTGCCACATTTGCCCAGTCATAACATATATGTCTACAAAATGCAAGGGGGCAGTCCTGGTTGCCATTTGTGACCACCAGAAGTCGTATATGCCACCTTGTACCTCCGCCACGTCAGGATCTGCGGTCAAACACATTTGACCAGATAGAGGAAGATGGTAGATAAGACTAGGAGTCATGGCCAAAACTGCAACAGGATGACGTGGGCATGGGAATGTATGACTGCCAGTATTCACAACTGCACGTGGCGATTGCTGGTTGCCCAAGGAGTGTCTACGTGGACGATGCAAATATAAATGGATGAAACAAATGCAGGATGTGATTGCAAATGACGACGTGTCAATCTATCATTGCTCGCAGGGTTGGACATTCAGGTGCATTGGATGCAAGTGCATCTAACGGCTGCACACGATGCATGTTACTAACGCGTGGGCTTGGTGGAGAATAGAGACAAGTCCCGAACATGCATATGAGAGGCGACCATGCAGGTTCTATGATGGTTGAAGCGGTGCACTGCATTTTTGGAAAATCGGCAACACAATTGAAAGACAAAAGCATGAGAGAAGACGAAATGATGCATTCAGTGGATATGCACCCTGGTGCAAAACACCAACCACTCATTCACAATGATGCAAAATATGTGTAGACAAAAAGACCCAGCGGGTAGTTTAGGGCACCCAAAAACGATTGGCGTTCGCTATACTCAATCTGCAAATGCATTGGCCTACTCAGAATCATGGCACATTGTGTGCACAATGACTCTCAACAAATTCACCTATGCATTTGATCCTCTTAGTGGTCTCCATCATATGTAAGGTTTTAGAGATTCAGTTTTCAACGTACATGCGGAAGAAGCATGCACGCATCAAAGTTGGAAACAGTCAGTAGCTAGAGAAATAGAATAGATCTCTTAATGTCAACGAATCACCCAATGCTACTCCTTCGACCAAGTGCATCCTAATGTCTACCGATTCCTGCTATCCTAGTTGCAAGTGCTGGGATAGGAGATTACATAATGCCTTCACACACAAGAGCAGCAACAAACTTCATGACTGACATCCTGTCACAACTCCTCTACACGGAGAAGCCAATTGGACAGGGAAGCTTAGTGATATGGTACCACGCCGCGTAGCCATATAGGTAGGGGTACGCGGCGTGGTACCATATCACTAAGCTTCCCTGTCCAATTGGCTTCTCCGTGTAGAGGAGTACCGACGCCCACAGGCGTCCAACCTTTTGCTGCAAGCAGATAGGCAGAAAAATTGAGGCACGGCCTTGTGATATACACCCACTATCAAGAGCTTGAAGTTAGTGGGGAGCGGTAGGAACTTCTCTCACTGCCACACACATGATGAAGTTGATGGGCTAAGACTTGTGATTGACAATACTTACACAGATGATGTTCATGTGTTCATTCTTGCCAGTATCACATGCTCTTACATCAGATCTCACTGGCCATAGGGCGAAATGGTGACATTGGCAGATACGTATGGTCTCATTGTAGGAGGTGCTGCAGCAACAGCCAAATTAATAAAGAAACAAGTGCAGTGCCGACAATCACATGGCATTGGTTTGGTTTTCCTTTTACTACTGATGCATAAGATGCCCTCTTCTATTGTAAACTCGTCCCTTTCTAGATGTGTCACTGTGTAAGTTTGAGAATTTGTCAACCATTTTTCACACCTTGTGGGCTGGTTGTTAACTCTTGAAAGAATAGCAGTCTTGTAGACAAGGTCCTTGTACATGAGTCTTAAAAGGATGTGCCAGTCCATTTGATCTATGTTTTGTGAATAGAGTTGTACACACACAAGACAAGGCTATACCTCTTAGATATTGCTTGCCGGTCGTGCCTGGAGTAGACATTTGTCTGACTAAGCAGTATCACAACTGTGAGCAAACTGGGGCTAGAACGGAATAAACATTGTGTTCTCAAGCATTATGTCAATACCAGCTTCCATGTAAGCAGTTGGCCATGTTCAAGCATAACGTCTTTGTCAATTGGAGAGATGGAGGAGCCTGTTATGGAGATGTCTTGAACCCATCCACTTCTTGAATGCAGAGTATTGGTGGACGGTTATGCGGATCAATGGCGAAGGTTTAGAAGAAATTGCCATGCTTATGTGATATGGCCGTCTCCGGATCCCAGTGCTCTGCAGCATACTGAATTGCCTGCTCTCTTCGAAGGCGCTCCATGCTGCGGTGCCATTGAGCTGTGTGTGCAGTTCTCCTGAAGCGGGATCGCATGGTAGTTGTGTGATGATGGGGCGAGTTGGCCCACAACGATGACCACAACAAATGCGTTCGCATGCTAACCGTGTGATGCAAGGGTGACTTGCCAAACGACGAAGTGAACAGGGACAACGTAGACACTGCAAAGAAGCAAGAGCGATGAAGAGCGAGCAAGAGCAAACAGAATGAAAGGCAAGTGGAGCGAAGTGGAGATATAATCTGTGCTCCCGCCAACCTGCTTCCCGCCAAATTCGAATGCAGTGAAAAAATGGGGCACCGTTGCGAGCCTGACTATCAATGCATCATCAAATTGCCATGGACTGCAAGTTTAGGGGGGTGGGAAACACAAGGGAAAAAATTCCGAGTCAGGCTAACCAACTGCCAGCCTTCCTGACAAGGCAAACTGACCACCATGCATGTCCACGATTCTGAGTTTAGGCCACAAAATAAGCTACTAGTTACAAGCCTAACGCTAGAGTACATCCAGTGTTTGCCATGGGTATGACTTGTGCACAAAGACGAATTACGACTATGTGAGTGTAGCATGCATGCTACATCAAAGTAAGAATTTGCAGATTGGTTCTTGTGAAATTTGAAGTGGAGTGGGTACTTCTGCAAAGTACACTGGTGGCATCGTGACATGGAAACATCATGTAATTGATCATCTCCATTTCCGACAAAAATGAGAGGAATGGGTAAGGGTTCTTCTCAGCAATAGCACAAAATAGCACAAGCCATGGTGGTGGCTCTGCCAGAAGTTTAAACCAACATTAACAGTCATGGTAAAGGCGTGCTAGTCATAGTGCAGCCTGCAAGAAATCTTAGCCCCTCTACACTACATGTGAACTTCACTACCACCCATGGACCTCTTGAAATCTGGATAGCAGTGAACAAGCATGCTGTCCTAAATGCATTACACATCGACGTCAGGCAGCTCGTCCTCGCTGTCATCTTCTTCCTCATCGGTACCGTCATTCTCCACCACAATGGGTGCCTCGTTGCGCACATCCCTGTATAGTGAGGCAACAACTTCGGGAGTCACTTCAATTGTCTGGCCCAAATTCGGGCCTGCAACATGTGTCTCTTCCTCGTTTAGGGGCTAAGAGGCCTTCCACACTACGAAGATCATCGTTACCAATTGACACATCACAAACCACCCGAGAAGATCTGGGGCTTTTCTCAAGGACCACATTCCAGCGAGGTTCATGAATACAAGTGCTGAAAAATACCTGCTCCACCTGTGACGGCAGCACGAATGGCTGCTCTTGTGGAGCCAACATTTGGGAGAAATTCACCAATGTGAACCCACAATCATCCTGCTTCATGGATGCAAGCTGATTGCGGCTCCCCTTCTTTGCCCGAACCCACGAACACAACATCACAATGGGCCTTGTCTTCCCATAGTCAATTTCCAGTATCTCCCTAATGACACCCACGTATCGCAGGCTTTCTACCACCTCCTCTCCTGCACTGTTTGTAGATACATGGTGGAAAACAGATGACACCCCTGAGTTATATGACACTCTACTTGTGTCCATATTGGTTGAAGACACCCTATAGTGGTTTCCATAAGCTGACAGGCTATTGTATGAAGTTGCAATGATCAAAGGAGGCCTGGACAAGTCCAACATTTGGCAATACATGGGATCAGATTCGGAATTGGGAATCCTTGCCACATGTGAGCGCACAACATCAACCAGCCAGTCTGCATATTTGGGAGGAAGAGCCAAGTCAGGTGGGTACTCATAGTCCTCCCCGTGAGCTGCCTCCCTTCAGCACATTCTTCCTGCAGAAACAACCAGCGACTTGCCTCCACACGTGCTCAGATTGTTTCATACATCCTGAATATATGAATGTGTCCCTCCCGTGAGAACCGACACGTGCACATAAAGCAATTACATGACAACCAACAACTACAAACTGGCATAAACATCAACAATGAACTGTTGCATTGTCACCTTCGTTAATGAGCTTCTCACGTACTCGAACATGGTGCCCGGACTGCCCGAAAATAACCGCGAGAGGTCGGGAGAGGTTGCAGCGCGGGGGGAGGGACGATGAGCTCGGAGGGATTTCACATACCGATCTCAAAGGTAGATCCTACATGGTGGATGCTGCTCAACCTTTTTCAAAGATAACGATAACATAGACGAGGAGAAGCTCTGGAATGAATACGTTTCTAACCCCAGTCTATGGTGGAACAATCGAGGCAAGACAAGGGTGTATGCATGATTTGTGGAGCGCGGAGGGATTTGTTTCATACACCGATCGCAGATGCAAATGGACGACGTACGAAATGTGGCGACGAAACGTGGTGACGATGATGTGGCACTACGGCACCCTATTCCTGCTCTACGCTAAACTAGCTCTCGACCTTGTGTAGTCGCTAGAATTTCAGGTGTTTTGTGGGCCCAACAGACTCGCTCCCCCTCTCACTTCCCCGAGCATACTGACCCTGCCAGGTAGGGGGTGCCCCACCCGTCGCGGCCCCCTCTCCCACATGCGGGGCCGCCGCAACCGCACGTGCCCGCATTGAAATCGCTATTATCAAACAATGAGAAGCATATATATATATATATATATATAGTGATGAACCCTTTGGAAGCATTGGCATTAGGGGTTGAACTTGGTCGCGCCAGTGTAGTTAGTAGTTGCCGCCATAACCGCCGGTGAATGACCGGGGTTATGGAGGTCCACATAGATCGCAATTCAGAGTGACAAAACCTCGGTTGAGCTTCTGCCTTCCCATTTCAGTTTCGTAGCAGCGGGGCGTTTACGGCCAACGCCTCTCTTTTCACCTTTGTGTCTGTGTTCAGGTTGATCTTGGTGTTATGCTTCTCTTCTTTGTATCCTTCATTAAACCCGCATATCAATTTTATAGGTCCACCCCTTTTTTAAATCTCTGTAGTGTGCCACGATCATATATGGTTGAGATGGGCTCGACTTTTTGAAATCTCGAGAGATTAGGTTGGAGGGTTTCCGTCAATTCTCGCTGGAGACTCATTCTGTTGATACTAGGTCTGAAGAACGGATTATTCCCTCGTGGTGTAATTTCTCTCAATGTTGGTTTGTTCACAGTAATTAGATCCAAAATTCCCGATTCGATCCAAATTTGCATAACAACTATCCATGCATCTATCAGAGATCTCTGAACGTGTTCTCAGTTTTACTCTTTAGGTCTCCTGCCTCCCTTTTTTCTGCTTCATCTTCTTGCCCCACCCTCTCTCTCTCTCTCTCTCTCTCTTTCTCTCTCCGCTGAGATCCAAAATGCCACATGGACAAATCGTGAATTCACCTGCATCGAAGACCAGCAGATTTTGCCCGAAGGCAGGTAGTTTGGTAATCACAAAAATGCAGACAGATCCTGCCATACCCGTCATGATTTGAGATTTGTGAAACCGACCCAGAATCAATTTTCGGTAGAGCCAACAATCCAGTAAGGGGCACAATAATGGCGTTTGAAGAAGCACTTCACAGCATGCACGACCAAGCGTTGAGGCCACGGTTATTGCACGCTGTTATGGCTGCCCATTTACCCGATGACAAGCAGCTCCCCAGGGCTCCTGCACAGCTATCAGTAGCCGTGGCTTCCATTCGTCGTCACCATCTGCTTCGGGAGACCTTGCCAGCGGGAGGTTCGGGGATGCACTTCTCTCAGGGTGGGGTCAAGAGTGTGGACGCCAGCAAAGGAGCAGTTGATGCTTGGATGGAGCGATTGCTGAGCCTTCTATCTAGCACCGTGGTAGGTATTGGTTTTCGATTGTGGACTAGTTATACTCAATCCATCAGACTTGCACAGAACTGCATGAAAGCAAAATTGTAGATATTGCAATAACCTCATTTCCCTCCACTCTGTCCGTTCTCACTCGTCCCGAGAAGTCGCGCGGCCCTGCCACCTTTGCGGATTAGGGGTTTACCTCATCAACGACAGATAGGTTGCTCCCTGCGCCCTCTTCTCTTTCATACTTTGAACCTGGTAATCCAATAGGAAACAACTTTTGAAGGGCTCCACTAAGCAGCTCATGTGAGTTTCCTTTAGAGTTTGCCAAAGGTCACTTTCTGATTTGAAGAATCCCTACCGATGTAGAGCTTTTTGTGGATTGGTGCCGGTTCTCTACTTGACTGACATATGTACTGACCCGAACATGACAGTTGATGTAAGTCGGGTGACTTTACTCTTGAGAAAAGTCTGACCTTAAACTTAAAATGCTGGATGTCGGGTGAATCTAGCACCAAACTTCTGGTTATGTTGACAGTACCTCGGTTTCATTTGAGATCTTGAACTTGTTGGCAAGTGGGATTCTAGTGAAAGTCTAGTGCATATTAGGCAGGCTGTGCTCGTGTTTGGATTATTAAGTAGGAAATTGTCTTTCATGCGGTGTGTAATGGTTTGGCAATAGCTATGTAACTACACCACTGGGGTCACGTCTCAGGCAGAAGTGTGAAATAGCCGTTATCCAAGAAAGTTCTAGATATTTCAGTGTGCTTTCTTCCATAGCACTGCGTGCGTAGCTAGTGCAACATATCTACGTTCATTGAGAATCGCCAATGCTTGCTGACACAATGAACAGTTGGACATCTGAGAGGTTTGTGCTGGGGTTGAGTAAATTGTGGTCAACAGCGACTCTACAAATGTGATTCCTCTACAAAGTGTTTTTTAATTATGTGTTTTCCTTGCAGGCAGAGAATCGTTGGGCAGGGGTGTGCCTGCTAGGTGTGACCTGTCAGGAATGCATACGCCAGCGTTTCTTAGAGTGTTTCAGTCTCTGGTTCCCGAAGCTCCTTCTTCCTCTCAAGGTATGAGTATTTCATCCAAGATTTTACAAAACCCCCAGATCACACAACACTGAGTTCAGTGACCGGGTTTTTGAGTAGTAAGGTGTAGGTTCTCTTTCCCTCCTTGGTTTTGCGATCACCCTACTGTTGGAAACAGAGACTAGGGACTAAATCCATCCTCCATCCCCGTGAAAAAAAGAACATTCTCCCCCTATGATATGACCCATTTGTATCAACCTTTTTATGTCTACGATACAAGTAGGGGCTTGTTGTCAAATAAAGCAAGAAGCTGGAATCAGCATACATACAGAATGACCATGCTGTTCATTGGTTGGGGTTGCAGCAACCTACAGATCCCGTATTTGTCAGGGCGTCTGCATGTGCTGCTCTTACTGACCTCCTAATCAGGTACACATGTAATTCTCTGTAACTCAGTGTAGGTTTGCGTGCCCTCAAATCAGTAAAGGTACTTTTTGCAGCAGCTCTTCCAATTGATTTTTTTTATGTAGGGTGCCTTGTAGCTTTTCAGATCCCGTTGGAGTCACTTTTTCTGCTGGAGTTCATTCTAAGTATCTGGATGGTTGACCTTTTGATCAGATTGGACGAATGCTTCGGACCTCCTATGCCTCTTTTGTCTGTCTCCCTGCCCTCTTCTCATGAGAGTGAATAGTAGTGTAACCACAATTACAGATACCACCTCTATACATCTGCATCAATCTGCACTGACCTTAACACCACCAATCGTGCCGTTCCTCCAATCAACACGTAATCAGCCCTGTACTGGATTTTTATTGCTGTGCAAGACCAATATGACGATGTTGTTGTGGGATATGTCCTCTGCATCTGTGTACGAGACAAATGTTTTTGTCTGCCTAAAATTAAAAGTCCTGCCCAGGCTTGGAGGGCTCATAGAATATGCTGGGGTAAGGCGTGATGGTGCAAATCTTATAGCCAAGCTGGCGCAGCCCCTCCTGCAGTTACTGGGGGACAAGGACTCGAGTGGCATTTGGGTTTGTATCTATCACGACTCTCATGTTGAAAGGTCGGAGGGGCAACAGGTCATACTAAGAATAGGTTCAGTGTGGCTGTTGCCAAAATCTGGGAGAGTTGGTTGTGTGCTTCTGATTCATGTATGTGAGGTTTACCATGGGTACTGTACTGAGAATTGCATATATGTCACTGTGTTGTCCTTGCTGTTTCACTGAGTAAAGTGGAAAATGCAACTCTGATTAGTGCAAATGCTCATTTTATTTAGTGGCCTCCAGTGGGTAACCTTCAAATCTTTTTTGAAGCTGTCCACTGGGTGTGGGGTACAAAAATCCAAGTAAAGTTGAGTGGAGTAGTAGGACCAGTTTGCAATGATCTACATACAGGCAGTCTGATGTTCTTGAAGATATTACTGGAATTTGTGGCATAGCATCAATTCTTGGGCCTTCTATGCATGTGCGTACGGGGACAGTCTATGGATTTAGGGTTTAGGGTTAAGACAGTAAGAAAGGCGTCTCCAGTGGCGAGGGCGACGAAGAGGAGAGAAGAAAGACTGGGTCAGACGAGGGGGTAGAGAGCAAGAGAGAGAGCACTGGAGTGAGCGTAGAGGTGTGAGGAGCAATGCATGCAGTGTCTGGTTGATCTAATGTTCCAGATGACAACATTTTACCCTCATTGTCCAGATCCATCAACTTGTCAATGCTTGGTCCATCAGTTTCAATCTATCTGTATGTGCTGTAGTGCAAAGCAATATTAATGAGGTCTCATGGTGTTTATGTGCAGAATGAGGCCATGAATCTGCTGTCTGCAGTGCTACGATACTTCCCTGCTTGCCTGCGCTTGCATTCCAACAATGTCAAAACTTTCCTCTTTATTTATTTGCTTGAAGATTATAACTATGAACTTGAACTTGAATCCTTCTCCGTTTCTTACAATTTTCCGGAATTAGAGAAGAGCTATGAAGATTACGGTGGGCCTGGTCATCAATTGCCTATTGAATAAGTCACTGGAAATTGTCCCATTCAAATTACATGGACTGACCATAGAAAGGCAGATCTAGATTTCCCCACTATCGATTCTTTGCTATCAAGGGTTGACATTTTTCAGGGCCTGGTGCTCCAAAGGGGTTGTTTAAACATATTTTCCACCCAATTTGAACCTCTGCACGTAACTGTGCTATTACATCAGCCAATTCTAAGTAGTTCTGCATGCTGTATCAGGTAATACATTTTGCAAAATGTGTTCAAGTGGTTCTGGAACATGACACCAGAAAATGTGCAGCTCAAAATCTGATGTTAGTTCTCTAATCAACCCAAATTCTTCTCTGAATTGTTGTACGTGGTGGCTTTCTTGCACAGGTGGAGTCTTTGCTGGTAGCTCGTATAATGGATGCTGACTGCCCTGCCTCTCTCTCCTTGGTATTTCTTCATCTGTGAGAATTTGGTTGAAATAATATGATAGTGGATGAGTTCAGACTACATGGTCAAGAGGAAAGAAGGACTATTGGCTCTTGAGGCAAGAATTGAAGAGAAGCCACTCAAGGAATTATTAGTCTATTAAGTGAGGGCATTTGTCAGTCCACCTGCCTCCCTAGCAGGAGTTGACAACTCCAGTCTTGAGAACCCTTGTAATTGGGCTTAAAGGCAATGGCATCTTCAAGTGGTGTCTTAACTTAGGTCAATTTTGAAGTTCCAACAGATCATTCCTTACTTCCAGGAAGGCCTCTGCTCAGCTTGGGATTCCTGGCATCTCTTTTGGTTTGAAGGCCTACAGCCGCTTGACAACCTGGATCATAACTGGTGATCCAAGTTTTCTTCTTCTGTGCAAGAGTAAACTAGAACATTGCTTTTCACTAAAGCAAGTCAACCAAATACAATTTGGGAGGCAAGACCCCACAGTCTGCAAGTTACCAGGTGGATATGAGGTGGACGCAGCTCCATCTCAGTCTTCCCTCAGCAGTTCAGTCATCGGTAAAGATAGAATGTGTATATCTTTCTTGTCCAACACAGATTGGAGTTTCAATCTAGCTTTCTGATTGGAGTCCTCTTCCCCAGGCTCTCCACACTCCTAAATAAATGCTTGCCACCAGAAGCAATGCATGTCCAACCAATCCTAAGGATAGAATGTGTATGTCTTTCTCGTCCGACCAGATTGGAGTTTCAATTCTAGCTTTCTGATTGGAGTTCTCTTCCCCCGGCTCTCCACTCGTAAATAAATGCTTGCCACCAGAAGCAATGCATGTCCAACCAAGCCTTTTCGCTAGACCACAGACGAACTCTTATTAATCCTGTCATCTGTTGAGACAGCTTGTTTGTTTAAATAGATTATAGTTGCGCATTGGTTATTTCCTTCACAAATCAGGGGAAATCAATTCAGCTTTTGAGGATTTTCTCAGTGAAGTTGAGTATTATATGGGTTTGTATGTAGAAATGTGCAAGGGCTCTTGCACTTCTTCCCAAGGTTCATGGAGATGCCACCACCTGGAGCTCCCTTATGCGCCGCATCCTGATCGCTATCAACACTGAGCTTGATTTTGCCTTTGTGGGCATGGAAGATGGTGGGAACTCTTTCTCTGAAGCTGAGTGTTGTTTGTTCTCTGCATGTTGGATGTCTTCATTTGATACTCTGCAGTCTTACACAATATCCTTTTGTTTTCAAGTGAAGTTTGATAGAGTGATAGAGTGATAAGTAGTCACCTCTACTGACGCTAGAGACTGTTGCTATGTCACAGCTACTGCAGCTGAAGATGCCATTGCGGCCTTGCTGCCACGTGGACAGGACCCTCCTTGGCTGTTGGGAGGTCGGACTGTGTCAGCCCATGTGTGTGTGCAACCTGGCAAAAGCCTTTTGCAACAGCTGGTGCTGCGAGTCTCTGCTCTTCTGCAATGCTGCCACTTTCTGCTCACTAGCCCTTTCCCTGTACCGGTAATCCCCTCTTTCCTGAATACATGGCTTATCTTCCTGTCAAATGCTGCAATTGCCTCCATATGTCGCTCGATTGTCTCTAAAAAGCAGAAAAGACAAGTTTTATCACGAGTTGCCAGAGTAGTATTTCCTGTACATCCCACCATGGGTATCAGCTTCACCCTTAGCTCCAACTGAGCTGTTTAGTGCTATCTGTAACTAATCAGTCTATTGCATGATATGATGATAACTGTTTCATCAAGTGCAAGTGAAGTCAATTCTTATTTATCTACTTGTTTTGTGCTTCAAAGGTGCCAGCTCCCTCAGGTCCCTTGCTGGCACTTACAATGCGAATATTGCGTGTTGATGGTTCTCGTGTACCAACAGCCTCGTCCCTGGGGGCTACTGTATTCAGTGCCCACCAGGCGTCTCTCTGCTCTGAGCTCCCAGCCTTGCATCTGAGTGCTCTAAACCTGCTGCCTGCAACCTTGCGGGGTGTGCGCAGGTGCTCCCTTTTCTCTTTCCACACATCTTACGTATTTCTTGTTCTGACTCAATTGTCTTATAATTACTACTCTCAAGAATCAAAGGTGCCTACCACAAGCATACATCTCTTTATCACATAAGAAAGGCAGTAAAGGGCCAACCATTGCTCTACGGCTAAAAATCAGGATGTGGGTGTGGTGGTCAAAACAGTCAGTTGCTGCCACGTGCTGCTGATCTGGTGCGCCTCATAAGTGATTACTTCCGCCGTTGCGGATGGGCTCCTCCCAGCCTACGTATCAAGCTGTATGCCATATCACGCCACCTATTTGTAGCCATGGGAGCTGGTACGTTCACCGCATATAGAGTCTCTCTCTCTCCACCAGGCGCTGTGTCTTGGAGCAATGCTTTAGCTAGTTGTTATATGTGTTATTGTGCCATAAGCTCTTTGAGCTTCCAGTGCATGTTATAACCACTCTTTCTGTTGTCCTTCAATTGTTTTAGTTTTCTCTTGTAGTTTTACCATGTCCCACAGGTCCCCTGGGCCTCCTGGGTTCGTAATAAGTTTCTATCTTTTCAATACTTTTATAAAGACAGGAGAGGATGTAATACAATGCAGTACCCAGATCCTTGGGACTTGCAGTGACTCTGGGCAGATTAAAGGTTCATCCTCTCTCTCCCTCCAAGTGCTCTGTTGATATCGGACGTGAGAGACAGCCATATGGCCAAGCAAAATTGATTTTTTTATTTTTTTATTTTTTTAATGCCTCTCTTTATAAGTCATTGTTGCCAACAAGACTCCTCTATTTTATGGGAATTGGGTGGAAGGTTGGTCTTATTGTCTTTTCTACATTTCTGTGCATGTGTGCATGCAGTTTATTTCTGGTCATATAGAGAGGCTCACCACAGAACATAAGTTAGGTCAGAGAAGATGTATCTGTAAAAATTATTTCCTTTAGGTTTATTTTCCAAAGTGACTAAGGAGGGTTTGTTAATCTGGAAACAAGGACACATTTTGAGGAGTCATGATGTGTGATATTTGCCCTGTGCTGGTTTAGGTTTTCTAGTTTCATGGTTTGCTCTTTCTTAGTTGAGCTTTAAAGTTCAACACAGTAGAACCAAATTTGTGGGATGCGGTGGCAGGGATGGCATCAGCACTGGCACCAGCTGTAGTCGGTAATGCACTTTCTGATCTGAAGGGATCAACTTCAGGGTCCAACATATTCTCTCCCAAATTTGTACGCGCGCCACGCATGAGCAACTCAGTTTGGACTCCAGGGGGGTGGGGTGGTGCCCAATCGACTAACCATCGTAAGCGCAAGGAACCAGGTGGCTTGCCAGGCGAGCACTCAGTCAATGGGGTAGGCTATACAACAACCAGTGCAGGGGAAGGGACGGCACCTGCTGCAGTTCAAATTGCAGCTCTCCAAGCACTGGAGGCTCTTCTTACTTCTGTAAGTTGGCTGCTCTAGAGTTTCTCGATCAGTTTTGTCAGGCATCCACTATCTGTTTGCACAGTCTTTTCGCACGGTCTTTTCCTTCGATATGGAGGGACATGGCCCCATCTTTCTGTGCTGCACTAGACCTGGTATCAGTGGGAGTTCATGTAGAGGCAACTTTGGAGAATGTGAAGATAGAAGAAAAGTGCCGTGTTCCCTTTGGACTGTAGCGTTTTTGTTCAGAGTCATTGCTAAATGAGACTACCTCACTCACAAGAATGAAGGAGTTGTATCTCTTGAGATAAAAACTTACTCATTTGCAATGAGCAATCTTCTGAAGAAATGCCTTAGGGTTTGTTTAAGCAGTCTCACGAGGTTTTGTTGCTATTTTTATGCAGGGGGGAGCTTTGCTTCCTGATCGCTGGAGAGCCGAAGTGGATGCAGTGCTGGCTAGCGTCGCTATGGGAGCTGCAACGGGCACCATCTCTGGTAGTCTAACTTTTGAAGAGGAGAGTTGCTACATGGAAGGCACAAAGACGTGTGTATCGTCAGGAGCCTTCCAGGTAGCGGCTTACCAAGCCTGGTTGGCTTCACTCTTATCACCATGCTGTCACCGGCCTCCTTATCTGGGCCAGGGACTGGCAGTCTTCCGAAATGGTAAAGCACCCTTCTCTGCCAAAAAGAAGCAACCGCATATGAACGGCAATTGTAGGGCATTTTCGCTACTGTGTAATGATTCGTTTTTTCCCCGGAAGTGTCAATTATGTGCTTCTTTGAGCCCTTGCCAGTGTCATTTCAAGACACTGGTATCTTCATAAATTGACAGTTGCCTTTATTCGCCATATAGTGTACTCTGCTATTTTCTGCTGCTTTAAGTGAATGTGCACACCTTCATGCAGGATACCCTGCTCTGTACGTTCAACACATTACCCTTGGTAGATTTACCCCCTTCAACCTACACCACTCCTGCAGCAAGTCACAGTCCGAAAATCTCTAAAGGGAATTGGACTCTTTGTAGCTAGGAGCTTGTATGTTATTCGCAGCGGACAACTTCAACAGTGCAGTGTCAAGCAACATTTGCTGGAAATACTCAGTAAATATCCTGACAGTTAGCATCTGCATCCTGCTAGAATCCCAGTCAAACTTCAACTCATAGGACATGTCTGATGTGAGCATAGTTGATTTTGTCCTGTGCAGGCCGGCAAGAAGCAGGGACAGAGGTAGCTGAAGTGTGTTCACATGCCCTCTTGGCCCTAGAGCCTCTTATCCACCCTCGCTGCCTACCGCCAGCTGGCACTCCTGCAGCTGTTGCAGCTGGCATTGCAACCGGTCGTGCCACAGCAAGTGGAACTCTAGTCTCTCACTTGCAGAAATCCAGCAAACCCTCCTCAGCAGCTAGTCCCCTTGGGGGAGTCCCAACTGGTTGCACGAATGGTCTTTCGGTCATACCTCCTCCACTGAAAATTGGACAGCTGGCCATGGATCCATGGGCGGAGGTTGATACATGGCTTGGATATGGGGAAGACTTTGGGGAGGATGACAACTTGTTTTACTCAGAAAATGATGGGATGCTGGTGGAGGATTTCAATGAAGGAGGCTTGGGAGGCACTCCCAGCTATGGTGGGGATCAGTTGAATGGGGACGGACACGGATCTGTAACTGTTGGTCAAATTGACAACAAGATGGGGGATGGCCCCATGGAGGTGCAAAAACAAATAGAAGTTTTAAGAGATGCATTACCTATGCAAAGAACCAGTGAGGGAGGCCAGGGAGTGGCCTTAAGAGAATTGTTGCCAGAGGGACCTCTTAGAGACCCAAATGTAGGTGTCCAGGGTTCAGCTCCTGTCATGGGTGCTTCACCTCCAGCGGACTCCTCATCAAAAAGAGATATTTTTCAGGACTCCAGACCTGAAATCATAAGCCAAGATGGAGAGGCTATGGACTCTGCACTTGGCGATGATGCAATGAAGCTTGCAGCACGAGATGGAGGCCTGCCACATACAGAAAGAAATTTGGACTGTGATTTGGAAATGGGCACCCAAGGGCCCACTGAATCTAGTTTTCCTGTGAATAACTCAATCTTTTCGATGACTGGGAACACATTCACCTTTCCTATCGCCACAGTGGATATTGGGTCAGAGTCTGATTCAGAGGGAGCACAGCTTCCTGATATCATTGACGGCGACCCAGATTCAGAGTGAGCTAGTTGTCCTAGTTTTTCAACTTTGGAAACCAGGAGTGAGACAGTGACAGGCACAGGGGGCCACAGAAAGTGGAGAGGAGAGGTGGAAGAGGTGAGATTTGATCACCCCAGTTTAACTTGAATTAATGTGGTGAAATGTACTTGCCATCCCACTTTATGTGAATACATGGCCAATTTGGGTTGGAAGTCGTTCTTCATTCTGGTGCGTGCATAGGCCTGCGATAGATTGGTTGAGATCCTCTTCAAGCCTGATTGAATGATGAATATGCCTTGTATCAATGAATGTGTTTCTTTTAGCTTCACCATTTTTAGTCCAGATTATTTGCTTAGAGAGTGGACTTTGAGTTACAAAGACACCGAGGAGCTACATCAGGACTATTATTATAAATTTCATCAATGTCTATTGCATTTTTGCTAGAAATGTCATGGACCAACACCATGGCATAGCAGTGAAAGAGAAAACTTGAACTGAACCGTGACCTTCCCATGTACACCTTGAATATGTGATGCTGCTTTCTCTCCTTAGCACATTCTGGTTCTGAGAGATGATATTAAGGTGTTGACCCTGTTTATGGATAGAGCTGTTGAGGGAGTTGTTACACTACTCTTTAGCTATACTCTACCGTATTCTTCAAGATGAATAATTAGGTTAACAAAGTTAATGAAGTCGAATGTCCAGTGAAATTATAGAGCCTACTGTGCTACCCACAATTACAAGGGGACCAATGACATTTGTAGACGCAAACTCAGGTAAGGATGCTTTTGGATCTTTTGTGTGGTATTAGCACCTCCATTTGAGATTGTTAGCATCAAACTTAGCAGGCTGTTACATGATATAAGTTTGTAATAGTTAATACCTGGCATGCTTATACTATACAACTAACAGGAAGAATTGGAAGAGAGATCAACACATGAAGATAGGGTCACCCTCAATGGAACAATTGGTGCTTGAGGGGTTAATGGATGCACACCAAGCAAAGGCAAGGGAGTCAAGAGGGAAACTTGCCCCTTTGGAAACCAGGGTGGCTGAATTGGAACAGGAGCTTACCATGTCACAAGTAAAGGAGGTTGAATGGGAAGAAAGAGCCAAAATTGCAGAGGATAGGGCCACCCACCGTGAGGGTAGTGCAAAGCAATTGTTTGAGCGATTTTGCTTGAGGATTTACTTGCTGCCACAAATCTCAGGGTAAGGATGCTGCAGATAAGGCTACTTCTCTGGAAGCTCTCGTGATGGCAATCCAAAGTCACATGCTGTGATGAATTTGGAGGCTTCAGTACTGCAGGAAAAGGCACAAATCTTGGACTCACAATCAGTAAGGCAGAAAAAAGCACTTAAGGTTCTAGTACTGTGTAGACATGACTGAACCTCTTGTACACAGATCCCATTGCGTAGAGGTAAAGGATTTGATTTTGATAGATGACGACAGTTGCTCTGACTTCTAAGTTCAACTGATTACAGAAGAAGTACAAGTTGAGTGTCTTGCAAATGATACATCCTTACATCAAATTAGATCAATGAAATTGGCGGTAGGTAGACATTCTCTGAAAGTGTATGTTTCTCCTTGCCTTTTATTGAACCCATTTTCGATCATAGAAATGTGTCCACTTGGTTGAAGGAGGCAGAGGATGTAGCCATGGAGCTGCAGGCAAGGGTGGTGGCTGCTGAAGAAAGAGCTGATATCTCTGATGCCCAGTAGAAGGCTGCAGTGGAGAGCTTGGCAAAGTCAAGTGAGGAGTTTGGCAGTCTTCAAACATGGGCAGCTTAGTTGGCAAACCTTCATTTCTTTTGCTCCTGTTCCTCATGCTTCATCCCTCTAGTCACAATCTCCAGATTCATTCATTAAATTTGTTTTGCTGATCTTTCTCACAGGTGGGATGGAGGGTGACCATTGTGCAAGAAAATACAAGCTTACACAGCCAGTTGCCGAACCTACAGGAACAGCTTCATGATGTCCTGGAAAAAATAGATGCTGATGCGAATGAGTTCAAGAAGAAGTCGTTTCGTGAGGCTCAATGGAGAGCTGCAGGCCCTGAGAGCACAGGCTTCTGAATCCAATGTTTGCGTTCACAGATTTCTGAGTTTGAGCTTCAGTTGCAAGGATCTGAAGGAAGAGAACACCCAACAGGTATCTGTCTCTGTGAGCGATATCCTGTTCAACCCCTGAAAGATGAGAGGATCTGTTTTTTGTTGGGGGATTCCACGGGTGGATATCACGCTGTGTCCTCGTCCACATTTCCCCTCCTGACTCTTTCTAGCCCATGTTGATACCCGATGAGGATGTGGACTTGTTATTTACACACTTTTGTTTGCTTATCATCATTCTGGGATATGCAGAATGCCAGCCTGATAAGGGAGCAGCGAAGAGTGGCAGCAGCTCAAGAAGAGATCTCTTCACTCAAGGACCAGCTAATCCATCAAGCCAGCCAAGTTCTGTACCCTTCAATCCTCTTTCTGCTTTCTTTGGTTGTGGCTAAGAGTGAAACCTGGATTTCTCTACGGCAGGGTTTGCTTAATCCTCAACGATGACCTGTCCCTCTGATGTCTGTCCATGACTTACATACTATGGTGTTGCTTCAGTAGCTTCCATCCCAATGCCCAAATCACATTCCAGCTTTCTTGCCTTGAATACTCAGGTGTTTTGGGAGGCGTACCCCAGGCACCACCCATGCTCTAGGCTCATCTTTTGCTCGCAACCTTTAGTTGGCCTCCTTTTGAACAATAGTACCTGTGACCTGCCCTAAAGAATCCTCATAACTACGTCACGGTGCCCTACGTCCCTTGCTTGTTGGTAAGACTCACTTCGATTTCTCGATCCATTGCACTTGTCGCTTCACTCTGGTAGCCTCATTCTTGCTCGGAACAGGGAGAAGAGGAGCTGGAGGCCACCATCCTGGATGTTACAGAGAGGGTCCAATCTGCTGAATCTGAGGCTGCAAGTGCCCAGCAAATTGCCTACAACTTGGAGGTACTCTTTTATTCTGCAGAAAGCATCCAACAGATGGCCCAGTGGTTAGGGCACAAGGCCACCTTAAGCAGTCGTGGGGTTCAAAGCCACATAGGTGTGTGTTGTGTGTGTCACCCCTTGTAGCCAACCTAGCTATGAAAGGGGGTCTTTGGGTCAACTGGTCACCTAATGTGTGGTTACCTGGGGACTTTCCTTAGGGGAGGTTACAGCCATTAGAAAGGTGTCCACCTTCCAAATGGAAAGCAGTAGCCCTTAAGTGTCTACACATGTGGCACCAAAAGATTCTATCGATGTTTGGGTTTTGATGCCTAGAATAGCTTCAATAACATATGCATCCGGGTTTTCGGAGTTGTGTGACTGGCTGTCATGCGGTGGTGGTGCTAGGTGTTGAGGGGAGAGGTAATGTTTGAGGGGTCTAAAGGGGGGCATGGGGGGCAGTCTGGGCTCAGCAGGGTTTGGGAGGGGGGTGATAAGTGGTGTAGGAGGTGCGGGGTGGAGTGGGGTGCACTGTCATGGTTAGCTCGTGTGGTTTGAAGTTGTTGGAGGATGGATGTTGTAGGGTCGGTGCGGTACTGGGGGAGTAGATCCTGGGGGGTGTGGGGGAAGTATGGACATGGGATTATACAGTCCAAGGTACAAGAGGGTGAGGGATGACAAAATAGGGTGCGGAGGGAATGGAGGTATCGACAGGTTTTGGTGGTGGCTCTAGAGTATTTGAGGGTGAATTCTTTAGGTGTGATAAGTCTATGTCCGGTGGCGGTGATGAGTTGGGTGAGGGTGGTGATGTGTCTTTCCCGGAAGTAGGTAAGGGTGGGCGTTCTTTGTTTAGGGTGGGAGGTGTTTAGTTGTGAGAGGTAAGGGCTGGTAAGCCATGCGCGTTCGAGTTGTGACGAGGTAATGGGATAGTTTGGTAGGTCTGTTTGTATGCTGATATTCATTTGTCGTAGGATGAGCAGGGTACGTGCGATGGGAGAGTGCAGGCAAGCCTATGAGTGTAATGAGGGGAGGGAGTATAGACCATTGTATTTGAGGGCAAGGAATTTGAGGAGTCCCTGGTAGATTATACTTAAGCGGCCAAGGTCGACATTGACGGCTTCATTGATTTGTGTACCGAGTGTGCGGGCATAGCAGATGATTAAGGGGCTGGATCCGATACCATAACAGTCGGTAGGGAGTTGGGTAAGGGCATTGGGGGTACTAGTGACTAGGCGGCACATCCGTTTTGTGAGCTGGACGATATTCTTATCGATTTTTTTGATATCAAGGAGGGAGAAGGGTGCAGCATGGAAGGAATATTGGATTTGGGTTTTGAGTACAGTTTGTATAATGGATAGTTTGGGTCTGATGGCAATCGGGGATTTGAGGAGGGCTAGGCTATTGGTGAGCAGTTTGGTTGTGGTAGAGGCTTTTTGTATATGCCATGTGAGGGAGGGAACTAGTTGGATGCCAAGATATGTGTATGGCTCATCAGGTCCGAGAAAGGGGAAGGGATAGTGGACATAAAGCTTACAGTGCAAGGAAATAGCGGTTTTGGAGAGTCGGCTGCGGGGGCGCAGTGATGGCGCATTTGTGGAGATTGAGTTCCATACGAGACCATATGTTGAAGCGGTGTAGTTTGGAAACTTGGCGGTTTAGGTGTTGGGGCTTGTGGGCTAGGATAGCGAGGTCGTCCGCGTAGGCTGCAGCAGAGATTTCACTGGGGGAGGTTTTGTAATGGTAGCCTAGTTTCGCCCTGGCAAACCATCGGAGAAGGGGTTCTAGGAAAATGATAAATAGGTACGGACTGAGGGTGTCGCCTTGGATGGTGCCTCGTAGGATCGGGATGGGGGAAGTGGAGCCGTAGTAGGTCCCTGTGTATTCAGTGGTACTGTTTGTGTAAATGTTTCCTATAAGCTGGATGGCATCTGTGGGGTACCCTAGGTCAGTCATAATGGCAAGTAATCGCCCGTGGTCTAAGGAGCCAAAAGCATTCTTAAAGTCGATATGGAGGAGATAGATATCTTGTTTGGTGAGTTTGGCATCTTCGAGTGCTGAGATAACGTATTGTATTTGTCTAGTGGTGCTACGTGTGGCTCTGAAGCCTTCTTGTGGGTCACTGAGTATGCGGTGTTGTTCTCCATAGGCAGAAAGCATTGTGGTAAGCGTACTGGTGAATAGTTTGTATATAGTATTGGCTAAAGCAATGGGTCGGTAATTACTAAGGTCAGTAGGGTCGCCTTTCTTAAACAGTAGGATGGTGCGGCTGCGTTTCCAGGATTGCGGGATGCGTTTTAGTTGATAGCAGAACCTGAAAAATGTAAAAATGAGGTGGTGAAGCTGTGGATCTAACGCTCGGAGGATAGCATTTGGTATGAGGTCCGGGCCGGGGGCCTTGGACTTAGAGAGGGCTTTGAGGCATGTCTCATAGAGGTCAATGGTGAAATAGTCCAGGATGGAATCGCCAGGGGAGCTTCTCTTGTCTAATGCAAAGCCATCTATGTCATGCCATGGGTAGTGTTTGATTTGGCATACACAATCAGTGGGATGTATGTGTGGATGCAAGCAGTTTGGAATTGTAGGTGTATAGGTTGATGAGGCTTGCTCCCATATTTCTTTGTTGATGGCCGCTGGGTCAGTTATTAAGTGGCCCGCTCGGTGTCGTAGGCAATCAATGGGTGGGTTGAGTGATGGGTTAAATATAGCTTTATGGGCTTTTTTTGGGTGGTCATGTAGTAATTGGTTGAAGGAAGACACAAATTTTTTATGGTTATCAGCGGCTTTTTTGTTTAGTGATGGAGTATGCTGCTTTCTTAGCTTCCCTGCCTACTTTGGATAGGGCCGCACACTAGTGCGGAAGAGCGGAGTTGTCACTAGGTGGGGTACAAGTGCTTGACAGGAGGGGAGGGTGTTGAGACAGGTAATACGCGAGTCGGTCCTCCAGTTGTTGTCGGGATGCGTTGTGGGTGATTGGGGTATGATGGTAAGGGCGCGACGGATCGTGTGGTAGGTATTAAGGTGTTGAGTCGAGGTGTATGTGTTAGATAACCGCCATTTTGTGTGGAGCGGGTGGTTTGTGGGACGTCCGGGGGAGCGTAACATGTAGCTAAAACACATTTGGTCATTTCTGTCATAATGGTAGTAAGTTGAAGCTCGGCTTGATGCCATGTGTCTTCAGGAGACAGGGCATGGTGGGTATACAAGTGTATGTCAGATAGTTGGGATATGCTCGAGGCAACTGATGGATGAAAGAGGTGTTGGAATGCTTCTATATTTCGCTGAGGCAATGGGGATAGTATACGGGATTGGGAGAGTGGAGTGTGTGTGGATGGGATGGGACGGAATGGGATGAGCGAAGGAGGGAAGGTTATAGATACCGGGTAGTGGTCAGAGTTGCAGAGGCTATTGATGTGTATGTGGCTCTTGAGGTATGGTGGAGTGTCATTTTGTGTTTTGAGGTAGAAGCCGTCTAGTGTGCTTAATGAGGAGTAATTTAGGCCCCCCTGTCTAGAGTAGTGGTGGTCGGCGGGGATGTAATGAAATTGGTGGAGGTGGATGAACTCAGCCGATGCGTGGTCGGGTGCCGTAGGAGGCTTGTGGGTGCCGTTATGAGTGTGACCAAGCATTGCTATGTCTTTGTTAAAATCTCTGGCCATTATGAAGCTGTGGTGTTGCCTTTCGGGACGGTGTTTGAAATTATATGCAGGATATCCGAGATTAGCGAGAGATCATCGGTGTGCGATGGCATGTATAAATGGATAAGGGTAACAGGGGAAAGGGCGGGTAAGTGTATTTGTATGATTTGGAGGTGTGACCACAACGGGATGGGAATATTGATTTTGGTAGTGGTGCTAGCCGAGTGGTGCGTACGGAGGATGTCAAGCGCGACACCCCCACGGGAGGGATGGTAGGGAGCTGATCGCCGGGATAGGCATTGTGCCGCTGTTAGTGGGTTACCATAGAGCATATAATAAGTTTGTTCAGGTAGGAGCTATTGAGAGTGTTAGTATTGGAGTTTGGTTTCTTGTAGAAGGATAATATGTGGGGAGGCAGAGTCATTGAGAAGATGTATGAGACTTCGGATACTAGTTGCTAGGGAGCCTATATTCCAAGTAGTAATACAGAGTGAGTGCGCTTTCTGTGCGGGGGGCGTGTGTGTCTAGTTGGGGGTTGGGTTGGAAGGAGATGTGTTCGTTTGGTGGGGGGTGTGTGGCGGGGGTGTCCAGGGAGGGGGGATAGGTGTGGGCTAGGCCGTGGTTGAAAGCCAAGGATTGTGGAGTGGGCTTTTAGGGTCGCGTTTAAAATGTGTTCAGAGAGAAATGGGAATTTGTTAGAGATAATGTGTGGGTCGAGGGTAGAGTTGGAGAGGTATTCGCCGAGTATTTTGTGGACATCTCCGGGGTTGGATTGGAGGAGTTGGAGTGAGTTTTGCAGTTCAGTTAGGTGATGGGGAGGTGCTAGGTAATTGTGGGGATGGGCGGGCAGTAGGTGCAAGTTGTGTAGAAGGGCAGAAACAGGTGTGTCTGGGTGGGCTATGAGGAAGTCGTTACAGATGGTTGGGAGTGGAGAGATGTTTATGACAAGGGAGAATAGAAGGTGTCGTGTGGGATATTGGTGTAGTTTGTGTGCTGTCTAGACTAGCGCGGCGTGATCACTTGTAGGGAGGCCAAAGGTGGTAATTGGGTATGTGGGGTGGGGTTTGGTTGGGAGTGGAGAGACGAGAAAGGGCCTGAAGTGTTCGTAGATGTGTTGATATGTCGGTTGAAGTGCGACCGTGTTTGTTTGGAAGTAGAGGGTGTATCTTTCTTGAGAGTCGAGAGGGAGGGTATCAATGATGCTAGTGATATTATCTGGGCCCGGGTTAGGATGTATGTCCCCACATCTTATAAGGAGAAGTGCGTCACATGCGAGTTTAAATTGGTTTTGGTGTGATGGAGGGTGATGTAGAGAGTGTTTGGATGCAAAGGGTTGCAGTTTATATCGGCCGTGGCGGCAATGCGTTATGAGGGAGGTTGTGGGGGGTGGGATAGCGTGTGTGAGGTTAAGAAGGGGGTAAGAAGCGGGTGGATGGAGGTTGGGTATGACCATGTATGGGGTGGTGTGCGTGTTGGTGGAACTGGTGGCTGGGTGGTGTGGTGAGAGGTGGATGGAGGGGGTTGGGTTGTATGTATGTTCATAACAGGGGTGATATATGCATTTGGTAGGTCGGCGGTGTCTATGGGCAGGGAGTTGTGATAGGGAGTTGTGATATGTGGGAGAGGGTGGGGGTAGGGGGGCATTGGGTTAATATACTATTCTACATGGATGAAAAGTCTTAGAGGCAAATGAAAGCTGTCTTTTCATCCATCTAGCTCCTCAAGGCGAATTCCTGGATTCTTCATCCATCCAAGAAGTAGAAATGCAAATAATAGGCTTTGTGAGTGCCATTGACTCAATAATTTGGCCCCGTTGCTAATCAGCTCCATAAATCATCAAACTTGGTGACAAACTACAATTATATATCCCGTATCAGCCTGTAAATTCTCAGCTCCATCGGTGGTAAAACATTGCGCTTCTCGCCATTTGTCGTATTTTCGCTACACACATATTTTGTGGTATAATTGGAAATCAAATCCCTGGTGATGGCTCTGGGGTCTTTGACCCTGCCACTGAGTCATAGGTTGTCCGGAGTCCCCTCCAGTTGTCTTGCACCGCTAACAAGTCCACGCTTCGCCGTTTGAAGTCGTCCTGACCTGCTGTCGTTTCGATGCGGCCAATTGCTTTGTTGCGATATTTCATCGCTATATATGTCGCTTCCACCAATTGCCAAGATCCTCGCCGTGTGTTCCTACTGGACTTGAAAGGCGGGAGAAAAGAGAGATCGCAATCTGGGACTGGAACAGTCGTCCTGTATTGTTCGAACATGATTAACTCGCCGTTTCTGGTACCGAATTGGCAGTCTAATATGATGTCAATGCAGCTTCCTACGGTCATCTTGACGTCAGAATTCTTTTCCATTGTCGTCTCAGACACTGTCTAATTTCCTACGTGCTTTACTAACGATTTCCAAATAACTAACAAACTAACCTGTTTTGGCATTACAATGCCGAAACCGCTTGTCTTATGATAAAAAACGATCTCAAAAGAAAAATATACCAATATATGCATCTACACATATGGCGACCAATGGAGAACACTCGTCCCGAGTGTAAGAGAATCCAGGATCTCTGGTTCGTAAAAATCCCCCTACTAGGGTATCTCTAATATCCCTTGGAGTCAACAACTCCCTTGAGTAAAGATAGCTCTTCCTCCTCGGAGAGAGTTCGAGTCTTCCAGGAGAGAGGAGGAAATAAAAAGCAAAAGCCAAAAAAAAGTTTCAAAACCACCCAGCTCGCCCTCTTCAGAGAGAGTTGGAGTTCTCAGATTAAAAAACTTCAAAACCGTCATTCTCCCCCACCGGACTGGGTTCGAATCCCCTAGATGATGTAAGAGAGATGTGCGCGGTGCAAATTGATGATTCTACTCTACAATAGCCTTGGAAGGACTTTTGGTTCTACCCTACTTGACATGGTTTGAAGGGACCTCTCATGGATGTGCACAGCTCATGGTAAATTGCTCACTGCGAACTACGACGTCGACTCGAATCCGGAAGGGTCTAGAAGCTCCTAAACAGGATGCTCCTGGGAGTCCCAATTCTTGGCTCCCACAATAAAACAGAAAAGATTGGATACCCAAGGACCCTACCCATGAAATAAACGCACCATTCCTAACTACAATCTAACTTGGTTCATGACTCGCATGGACCTCTCATGGATTTCGCAGTGCTCATGATAATTCTTGACCTAAGAAATGATTGGATCCATTCTGCACCTCAGAGGACCATACTCTGGAACAAAGTAACATTCTATCTGAAAAGGTCACAAGCCCTTCTGGGTTTTCCTGTGCCTGACGTCCGTCACTCATGTGAGAAGAGCAGCAACCACTGCTCTACAAGTCACCTTTTACCCCCTCATTACTTCTGACTTTTCTCTCTCTATGAGGAATGCTGCAGCGGGGTAAGGTGAAAACAACAAAACATTTAAGGTTTAGAATCCCCGTGCAGGAAGTCGTTGTGCTCCATGCAGGGAGCATCATTATACTGCAGAATGCTTGATACAACAAGCATTTATTTTTTCTCAAAATATGCTTTGAGCAGACACATATAGACTCTGTGATAAAAAAAAAACAAATGATGATCGACAGTGTGCATTGAACAAGAGTGCATATATTAGCCAACCCATTGTTCCCATTCTTGCACTTGTGGTTCTCCACTTGGTGAAGAAGAAATGAAACTCACAACACGTGATTAGTAACGAAGATGTATGAAGTCTTCTACTTGGCAATTGGATGGTCATAGCTTTCATAGCTTATGCCATATCAAACGAATTCTAATTCTACAAGGTGGGTTAGATTACTGCACGCTATGTGCCCCGCATCCCAAGGTTTGTCCTTGTGGAATCCAATAACTACCCGAAAATTCACTCTGGAGCCTCTTTAATGCAGCTGCGTTGCCCCGCATTCCAAGATCTACCCTTGGAACTCCAAGAAAGGGTGTCAACACCCTACTTGGGTAAGAGCCCTACTGATCCTGAGGGGGAGACCACGTGTTAGAAGAACCCTGGGCTATCTGAGCCGCAGGATTTGAATAAGATGCTCGGGCACCCTGTCCCTGAGCGGCATTGCCCCCTGCGTATGATGGACCTGCCTGATCTAGCCTAGGTCGTTGTGCTATCTGCGTTGGGGTAGCAAAATACATGCTATGCTGTTGCGGTAGAGGGTTGGGTGGTTCAGTCGCATACTGATCCGGGAATGGGTCTCGTTGCCCTTCCAAATTCCTCTCTACTTGCTGGATGGTGGCAGGGGCCGGTTGGTCCACTTGCCTCCGGGAACATCTGTCCAAGGGATGGCATCTTTGGCCACAATGCAAACATACTATATCACTCCAACAGTCTTCTGTTGGGTGTGTGGTTCTGCCACACTTTTGACAACCTTTCCTGGTTTGATTGAATTGTCGTTTTGATCTATCCTGATAAGTCGGGTTTCGGCTTACCTGCCTCTCCCGGGTGGGATAAGGACGATGTTGAGCAGCATGCCCAGGACCATCGCAGTTGGAGCACCATACCTTTGCCGGGTTGGGGCCGGATTCTCCTATTGGAGCAGCATCTCGATACCCCACGTAGCTGGTGATCTGCTGGCCAATGGAGCTCATGCGATCGCCCATTGTTTCGATGGTTTTAATGAGAGAGGTGACTTGCGCCTCCAAATGGCCCACCTGTGAATCAGACTGCCCAGTGGAATCTGCATATGAGTTAGTAGGGGCAGCATTCGCATATTGTGGCACGGTTGGTGCTACTACTGGTGTAGGGGACGTCGTCGGGGCGTATGGCCGTGCTCCTCCTACATATGACGGCGTGTAGTGTAGAGTGGGCTGAATCACCACTAATGGCGTCGGCTCCTGCGTGGGCTCGATCGTAATGTATGCTGGAAGTGCAAAGTCGGACATCTTGGCCTGTTGTACCTGGCGATGCATGTTGTCGAACTCCTTGCCGGCTTGTATGGCATCTACCAGGGTTGCAGGTCTTTGCTGCAAAACATGAAAGTGAGTGGTCTCTCGTAATCCACTCAGAAAACAATCCCTCAGTCCCCCATCATCTAGGGGAGTTAAAGGGTTTTGGAGTCGCATCAACTCCCGAAATCGCATTTCAAAGTCTGCCACCTCCTCTGTGGGGCCTTGGCGGATCCTGCCCAATGCCATCAAGACACTGGTGAACTGGTGGACCGCTCGAAAATGATCTAAAAATGCGTCTCGAATCTGCTGCCAAGTAACGAATGTTCCTGGCGCCTGTTGCCAATACCAAGTGGACGCCCTACCCCTCATGGTCGTGGGAAACCATTTCAACCAATAGACATCATTTAACGCTTGGTTAGAATAGCAACACTGAATAAAGTTTTTCACATGATACTCTGGGTTTTCATGTGCTTCCCCGGAAAACCAAGGCAAATGCCTTGGTAACGTTAACGGGGGCAGGCCTGCTGGGACCACAATAGGTACCTCAGGAGGTCCTGGAACATGTGCCATAACTGACACTAACGTCGGCGAAAGGCTCCTTGACCTGGCCGGTGGTGTATAAGGGGGACTAGATACAGGGGAAACCACTCGTGAACACTCGATCTCTGAAGAGCTCTCAGTGTTCTCTCCTTCCCACTCTATCCTACCCAAGCTTCTAGTTTCTGAGTCTGATTGTGGACTCAATGCTGGGTGTTTTCCTAGCAGTTGATCTCTGACAGCTTCTCGAGCCAGTCTCCTTTGCAACCTAGTATCAAAGGATATGCTATCCAAGCTTGGGAGTGTGGCTCTTGATCCTGAGCTAGACATACACTCACTGTTGTGCTAATGAGGATTCTCCTACCTCAGTCTGTACTAAATGACTTATATTACCTTGAACAACCATGTCTAGAATAAACGAGGTCAGATTTAAATACCTTCCATGGAACCTTGGCGATGGAGGCACCTCAGTATGCAATTTCCCGTGAATTACCCAGTCTTCAGGTGGTCGGGGCACGTTGCAGTACCTACACTCATCCAACCTGCGCACATAATGGGATGCCAAGAGTTGACATACGTGGCAATGAGTGAAGAATTTTACCTGCCACCGTAGATGTGCCACAAAAGAAGATCTAGGGTGCAATGCTCCTAGATAAATTCCATGGCAGGAACAATACGGCCAGTTGAGCATGTCCTTACACCGGTAGAAATGGTCCGGTGCATTTTCTTCCGAGAGTCGCTCACACCAAACCCTTTCGTTAATCCACCCCTTCTTGATGGATTTCCGTTGAGCTAATCGCTCGATGTAAGCTTCTATGATAAGTCGAATCTCTGGCTCATGTTACCAAAATCTGCTGCGAATCCTTTTGACCCTAGCTTCAAAAATCATGCCCACCTTAGAAGTTCACATAGAAAAGATTTTGATCACTGCGGGACATGAATGACACTGGTAAATTTCAAAGCATTACATTGTTTGGGCCGATTGGCAGACATGAAAAAAATGAAAGCATACTTTGCAACTGCGAGATCTCTACCGATCTTCGAAGGCAGGTTACCTAGACTGTTGCTGCCTCTTCCTCGTCTATTTCCACTGGTGACTCTGGTACTGAGGTACAATGAGAGCTGCTAACCGAGGAAATAGCATGCACTAACTTTAATGGAATGAGAAGAAGGAAACTTGTGGGAATTTCCCGTGCAAAGTAAAATGGCGGCGGTCGTGCTGGATCCGCAATGACTCCTTTGGGAGCCGCTAAAAGGCGTCCTTCAATCTAGGTGATGTCGTGTATGGTGGGCGCCACGTCCAACTGTCCATTGGTGATCAACTCGATGATTAGTGCTGCCTCACTCTCACTGCGACTGCTGTAAAATCTGGGTGGACAACTGTAGGTGATAGTGGTGTTCGGGTGAGGTAGGCGTTCCTCTACCTCCAGATAATCTTCTAACCCACACCCAAACAGCCAACACATCCAGTCAAATGGAAGATCAATAAAGCTCTTTTTGCTCAAGAAGGAGGTGGCCTCCCCAGACCTCCGAATAGTGGGAAGAGGACGATGGAAATCGATGCCTTCGTCCGCGATGGTGCGACACAAGGGGTAGCACCCTAAATACGCCACTTGTCAGGCGAGATGTGCCTCTAACGAGGATTGCACATTGAGATTCCCTAAGAATGGAGGTTGGCAGCACCCGGGCCAACGTGTATTAAACCTGAAAAAAGAAGAGATGGGGGCAGTGAGAGCCTTGTCCCCTAATGGCCCTACTTTGGCCGAAATCCAGTACCCTCGGTACTCTTCAGCGATGTCCAGTATGCGGCCGCGCATTAACCTGCAAACTACGATTGCATCTTCGGCTCGCACTTCACCGGATCGGGTGCCGGAAATAACACGGTAAAGTCCCACCACGCGTGCCTCAAAAGATAAGTAAAAACGATGGGCTTCCATATGATTGGTGGCCATGCTGCAGCTTTATGAATGCCATGGCGTTAGTAATTTCAATGAACACTGATCCAAACACCCTCATGCAAGAGCTTCTAATCTTCATATGCATGGGGTTCCTCAATCTCCACCTGATGGAGTAAGATCATGAATAAACAATAAAGTATTGCATAAAAACAAATCAGGACGAGAACACATATTGTTAGTCCGTTCATAACAATTTGGAGAAGTCCTGACTATTCACTTACCTCCCGGCAGACGCACCATTCATATGACGAGCCCTGAGCGTGCGCGATCAGGGTGACGACATAGTAGTCTAGGGGGGGGGCGAGGTAAGTTGTGGTGTAGGTTGGGCTCACTGAACCGCCTACCCGACTGCGGTTAGTGCAGGGGGTCCGTGGTCGTACATGGTGGCTAAGATCACTATCTAAGTCCTACCGGCAAAGAGAAATCACGTACTCCTCTTCACAGGGCGAGTTTGCGTTTCTAAGTCCTACGGTATCCTCTAATCTACTCAGTAATTGCCTTCCAAGTCTTTGTGTTTTATTATCTAATTCCTACCACCTAGGCCCCCGAGCCGCCTATAGCGGGACATGTTTTAATCCCTTCACAAGCACCTACCGAGCCTAGGGAGGAGAGGGAAAATCGTCCTCTCCCACTGCCCCTCTTCGCCGAGGGCTCGAGTTCAAGTCACCTCTCAATGGAAGGGCCAACACTTCCTACCCCGGTGCCTAAATACTTTGTTTTAGCAACGGAATGGCCAAAATGTCTATCATCATCCAATAGATTCACTCAATTCAATAAGGTGGTTCTGAGCCCCTCAATTCAACAAATTCAATTAGTTTAATCAACGCCCTGCAGGCTATAACGAGCACCACGTTCATATATCCTAATTAAGCAATTTCGCAAATCAGAAATACTGGAAAATAAAAGAAATTAAGAAAATCAGGAAAAATACCTCCCCTATTGGAAATCATGTGGGGAATCCAAAGATACCCTTGGTGCCTAAAGATGCCCTTGGGAACCCTATGGGAACCCAATGAGAACCGAGGAACACTCGGGAACCGTTCCCTGCCGTGGGGAACTGCCGCGGCCCTATCGGATGAATGAATCTCGCTGAGAACTCATCCCTGCAACTACATTCGTTAGTCCAGAACATGCATGCTAAATAATAAAAGAACCACTGGTGGGTCCAAGCCAGATTTCACCCCCTTACATTATTTTAAGGCGCTGGTGCGCTTTCCCTCCGTGGAAAAAGTAATCCTCTACCTTGGGCTCTGACACAAAGGCTCACTGTAGCCGAGTTTTTAGGACAGAGTCCTTTCTCTCCTCCCTTGTCTCTCGAGGTCTCCGCCTCTAGCTCACTGCCCTCAGACCCGCTTGGCTCTCTCCTGGAGTCCAAAGAACGCTCCCCTCCAAGGCTACGTCCTCCCAAAATCCTAGATTTTATCTACCACTGGCGCCTTAGATAATGGCTCCTAACCCTTAGAGGGGTATAAATTGAATCTAATAGCTAAAGGTAAGAATACCCCCCTTTAAGGAAATTTGCAGACACATTGCCCGCTGGGTAAAACGCCCCCGCCACGTGGCGGGGCGCAGATCCGTGCATAGCGGTACAAACCGCGGACCGCTGCGGTTAACGCCAGCGTCAGCCGGTCCGTCTCCACTTTTGGTTATCCAGCGGGTAAAGACCCGCGCCTTGCTCGCACGCTTCAGGGCCTCACGCCTGAGCCACGCGGCTGATGTACTTGATCTCAGTATGACTTAAGGTCAGCCCTGGGTCACGCGCCCGTACCTCGTGGCTGGGCCACGGCTGCCTCCACGCTTAAGTAATCGAGTCCCTACTCTCTAGGCGCAGCACCCAGGCTCTTCCCGGGCTGCTCGCGACTTTGGGGCAGCTGCTGTCAAGCGAAATCAGCCCGCCCAAACCCTAAGACAAAAAAAAAATACAAACCGCACCCTCCCCTAGGCCTCCATGGCTTGCTAGTGGGGGGGGGGGGGATTAGCACATAGAGGCCCTATAATGGTCTTATATCATAGATCCAGCCTACTGGCCTGCTTTGCCAAGAGCTGGCTATTTTTTTCAAATTAGTAATCAAATACAAAGATTCCTTCTTCCAACAATTCAAATACAAGCCTCTATTGGTGCCCTTACCAATAGACTATGGGGGTTTTCCCCTTGTCACTTCTAGACATGAAATAATGGGACTCCATAATACACTCTCCTCTTTTGAAGAGGCTAAATCAAATTTTCAACTTCAAGCTTTGCTTGGAAAATAAATGAATCACATACACAAATGGTGAAAAGGTAAGATGAGATCAACATTTCTATGCGAGAGTGCTTGGGATGCTCTATCGACTCAAGTAATGGTACTCTATGCGGCCTTCACTTGGGCTCTCGTCCATAAGTCCATACCAGCCCCTCCTACTCGTCCTCAAGTCACTTTCCTCCACATGAACTTGCCCTCTTCCTTCACAAATGAAAATGGCTCAAGGCCCACAATTGAAATGGCTCAAAGGCCCAAAAGCTAGGCCACTTGCCTTAGCTTACAAGAATCCTACCTAACTAGGGAGCTTCAAGCTCCACTCCATAGGATCTAGCCCCTTCTCAAGCCAAAAAACTAGCAAGCACTACAACAACAAGCAAGAGGAAACTAAGCAAATGAGCTAGATGAAGAATAAGAGAGCCTTGCCTCCTCTTTTATACTGTTGTTGTGCCTATAAGTTTAATGAAAATATTTATTAAACTATTTTTTCCTAGGAAGATCTATAATATACTATTCTACATGGATGAAAAGTCTTAGAGGCAAATGAAAGCTGTCTTTTCATCCATCCAGTTGGATGACCAGTTGGCGCAAGTTTTCATTTCATCCATCCAGCTCCTCAAGGCGAATTCCAGGATTCTTCATCCATCCAAGAAGTAGAAATGCAAATAATAGGCCTTGTGAGTGCCATTGACTCAATAATTTGGCCCCGCTGCTAATCAGCTCCATAAATCACCAAACTTGGTGACAAACTACAATTATATACCTTGTATCAGCCTGTAATTCTCAGCTCCATCAGTGGTAAAACATTGCGCTTCTCGCCATTCGTCGTATTTTCGCTACACACATATTTTGTGGTATAATTGGAAATCAAATCCCTAGTGATGGCTCTGGGGTCTTTGACCCTGCCACTGAGTCATAGGTTGTCCAGAGTCCCCTCCAGTTGTCCCGCACCGCTAACAAGTCCAAGCTTCACCGTTTGAAGTCGTCTTGACCTGCTGTCGTTCCGATGCGGCCAATTGCTTTGTCGCGATATTTCATCGCTATACATGTCGCTTCCACCAATTGCCAAGCTCCTCGCCGTGTGTTCCTATTGGACTTGAAAGGCGGGAGAAAAGAGAGATTGCAATCTGGGACTGGAACAGTCGTCCTGTAAGGTTAGAACAGGATTAACTCGCCGTTTCTGGTACCGAATTGGCAGCCTAATATGCTGTCGATGCAGCTTCCTATGGTAATCTTGACGCCAGAGTTTTTCTCCATGGTCGTCTCAGACACTCTCTAATTTCCTACGTGCTTTACCAACGATTTCCAGATAACTAACAAACTAACATGTTTTGGCATTACAATGCCGAAACCGCTTGTCTTATGATCAAAAACGATCTGAAAAGAAAATTGTACCAATATATGCATCTACAGCAAGACACTAGCATCTTTCCAAGAAAACATCCTTTCACCAGTAATCACCACAAGAACAAATCTTATCTTAAAAGTGGTGGAAAGTAGTTAGCGTCCCATACAACAATTGCTCGGCCAACAATCTTTGAGATGAATTTGGTGGAGGCGTGGCAGTCTCCACATACTCGAAGATTCTTGATAAGTCGTGCTGATCAGCCCAAAACCAACGGCCAGCTTCTCACTGTGGTGGCAAAGAGAAAATTCTTTTCCTCTCAGAATGACATCGGGTACAATTCCAAATTTGATAATATCACCATGGACCTCTTTGCACTTTTCAAGGGCTGTCAGGCTTGCACACGCATTGCAAATGCAAACAAACGTCATGTGGTTGGGCTTCACCCCCTTCGCATATCATTTGCTCATAGGTCTCCAAAGCCTCCATCCCGCACCCTTGCTATGCATATCCTGCAATCATCGCACTCAAGGACACCACATCTCATTCAGCCATACTGTCGAACACTCCCTTCATACATGTCTACGAGGGTATTGTTCAGAATGACATTTGGTACAACTGCAGCTCTGACCATGTCGCCATGGACCTCTTTGCCCTTTTCCAGAGCTGCCAGGCTTGCACACGCATTGCAAATACACAGAAACGTGATGTGGTCGGGCTTCACCCCTTCCCCCATCACTTGATCATGTAGGTCTCCAAAGCCTCCATACTACGTCCATGATGCTCCCGCACTTAACATACATGTTGACAAGGGTGTTGAGTAGAAAAACATTTGGCGTGAATCCACTTTGGATAATGTGAGTGTGCACCTGCTTTCCAGCTTCAAGGCTTATCCTTTGGAAGATAAGTCTTCTCCAATTCGTGGCCTGTCTTCTTTTCCCACAGTGCCACAAGCTCATTGAGCGTGACTGTGTTGAGTCGTGGGGGAATAACAAGCTGTTTGTTCAGAGTGCGGGGATATCATTTTTCAGAGCTGCCAGGCTTGAACACGCATTGCAAATGCACACAAACATGATGTGGTAGGGCTTCACCCCTTCCCCCATCATTTGATCATAGGTCTCTAAAGCCTCCATACCACGTCCCTGTTGTGCATACCCTGCAAGCATCGCGTTCCATGACACCACATCTCGTTCAGCCATAGTGTTGAAAACTCCCTTTGCATCCTTAATGCACCCACATTTGGTATACATGTCACCAGTGCAGTGTTCAGAATGACAACTGGTACAATTCCAGCTTTGATGAGACCTTGTTGGTTGCCAAATGTGTACATGAATGGCTGAGCAAATGACAAGGGGAAATGGGAAATATTCGTGGAATGGAGACGGGCCTATGCATTACAGATAGGGAGACAATTTAATTTGTCAAGAGGTGCCCACAATCTGACCTGAATGAGATCTTGGAAAGTCATGCCATGCCCATGGTAATTTTAGCTATTGAGACAATAAAACGCAAATTGGAGTTGACCATTTTGTCTTTGCAAAACTGACCTTCCCTGAGCCGTGTTGCTCCATGCTTGTTGCCCGAGCCCATTCAGCTAATGTTGGCTTCTGCCCAATTTGTTCCATCAAGCTGTCCCTCACTTTTTCCATTTTTAAAAGATCATGGTCAAACCACATCCATCATTGGCACCACAGTTTGTTACTTCTAAGAACACCGTCTGAGGCAGGAGATTGTATCTCTCCTCTTCTGCCTTCCCAAAAGAATGTCTATCAAGCAAAGTCCACAAATATGTCTCTCACTTCCTGCTCGGAGTTTTAGTTTGGTAAGAAACCAATATCGAAAACAGTCAAAAGATCGACCAAAACAACCAAGCATAAGCCTTCAGCCTGATTGAATTCCTCAACAATAGAGAGGCTGAATTCACCTGAATCCCTGTTGAGAGCTCTATCTCCTCAGCAGCCGTCAACAATTTGGTCTTGCCAATATCTTGCAAGTATGAGCGAACTGGATCAGAAGGATCATAAGCTGGCTGAGCTCTTTTGGTCCTAGGAGGGACTGCTGCAGATGCTCTTGCAGCTGCAGCCCTCTCTGCCTTTTCCAGTGCCCTCTCTCTCTTTAGCAATCTCTGCTCCCGGCGATTTGATCTGAGCTTGAAACACGGTCTGCTAAGACCAAGCTGACTCTCCCAAGAACCTTGTAAACATAAGGAAGAATACCAAATCGTGGTACTAACAGGAGCCAAGAGCCCACATTTGCAGGATGGACAAACTTCTTCACATCTTACATTAAGAAAAGCCACACCTTGCGATTGCGGTTGTCCCACCTTCGTGCAAACTCCAGCTCTCATGCGGTGTACTCATAATCTGCAAATGTCTCCCTCCGTGCTCAAGCACCCCGCACTGCAAGATTCTTCTTCCGGTAACTTTTGGGCATTTCGGGCAGGTTCCAAAGAAATTGACGACGGCGACGACGTGTCTACGAAACGTGGCGATGATGACGTGGTGACGATGACATGGCAACGATGATGTGGCGACGATGGCACCCTATTCCTGCTCTACGCTAAACTAGCTTCCGAAATTCGGTCGTCGCTAGAACTAGGGCTTCGCGTTGCTCCGCACTACTAGCGACAACTTCAGAGAACTTCGTCCAAATAGATGGACTATAGTCAAGTTTTAAGATACTGAAGTCTCACACAATAGACAGCCAAAACAAAAGCATCCAAAAGAGGCAATTCAAGATTAAGTTATGTTCGGCAGATCTAGATTCAGTCCAGACAGCCGGAAATGAGCTATGACAATCAAAAAACTACTTCCACACTAGACAATTGGAGGAACTCGTAAATTAAATTCCTCAAAGCCAGTTGCAGATAAACTATCCATCAATCCCATGCCCTTGAGTTTATAGGTGGGTAACAACATGAGAAATAGAGTGGAAGGTGGCAAGCTGCATCTTTGTTTTTTTTGTTTTTTTAATTTTTTTTTTTTAAAAAAAAATTATATGGATCTGTTCAATAGAGGAATGTGATAGGAAGCCCGGGTAGACCAGGCAGGAGCTCGCACAAGCCCTCCGTTGTGAGAGATTGAGTTCCACGGAATAGACAGTGGAATCTCCCATAGATCTCATAATACAGAGGGCACTTCAGTTTCAATTTCCTGGTTGTGCCTGGTGCAAGCTGGGCATAAGGCAGTCCTCCGTTGCAGGAAAAGAAAGAGAATGAAATGAAATGGAACTTGTAACGTCCACAGAAAGCTCAAAGAGCTTATGGGACAAAATGGGTAAAAATAAGAGAGAGGACATTGTAACAGAAAATGGGTATTGTCCTGCACACCGGCCATTGACAATCTCCATTTCCTCTCTGCATCCGCTTATTGTTCAAAAGTAGACTCCCCACCCTGAGTTAAAATTACAGTAGTGCCAAGGCTACCCTTCACTCATCCATGTCACAAACTGGAAACGAGTTCAGGGTTTTATCCTAACTTTCGTTCGGACATACTGCAGGCTTCCAAAATGGCCTTGGACACGTCAGCTTCCAAGTCAACTTCATCTTAGCAGGGTCAGTTCCTCTTGCCTAATATTCAGGTACTTGAAAATCTCCTAGTCCCGTTCCACCAGGACTTCACCTGTTTAATGGGGTTGGATTGGATGTTGGCAGATCCACTACCTTTGTCTCGAGACACAAAACCAATGGCCAGCTTCTCACTGTGGTGGCAAAGAGAAAATTCCCTTTCCTCCTCCCCCCACATCATGCAATACAAAGCGCGTGTCAGACATATACCCCGCCTCCTTCGACATCTGCCCAGACAATCTAATTCTTAGCTCAGCATGGATTTCCTTAATTCTGGGATGCAACTTGTCATCTACAACGAAGGTGTGCACCCTGTTGCCAACCTCAATGTAGCAGCGACCTGGCTCCTTTCTAACCCTCTGACCTTCATCATTCTTCTCACTTTTGCAGTATCATCCCACCTGCCAGCTGCAACATAGATGTTTGATAGCAACACATAAGTCGTGGCATCATGTTCATCCCACTTAAGGATAGATGTTGCCGCAAGTTCAGACATCTCCACATTGCCATGGATTCTGCAGGCATTAAGCAAGGCCTTCCAACCACAACATCTGGATTGACTGGCACCTTATTAATCAGATCCACTGCCTCATCCAGTTGTCCTGCATGTCCAAGAAGGTCCACCATACAGCCAAAGTGCTTTACTGTCGGGGTGACACCATGATCTTGACTCAGGGAATCAAAGTAGCGTCTTCATTCCATAGGCCACTGTGGCTGCATGCAAGCCGTTCTGTTGCTTCAAGCCGTTCTCTTGCATTCCTTCAAATAGTTGCAGGACCTCCATATGACAACCATGTTGGGCATATCCTGCGTTTCACGACACCACATTTCGTTCAGCCATATTGTCGAATACCCCCTCCGCATCCTCGATGCACCCACATTTTGCATACATGTCCACGAGGGTATTGTTCAGAATCACATCTGGTACAATTCCAGCTTTGGCGATGCAACCATGCACCTCTTTGCCCTTTTCCAGGGCTGCCAGGCTTGCACACGCACTGCAAACGCACACAAACGTGATGTGGTCGGGCTTCACCCCTTCCACCATTAGGTCTCCAAAGCCTCCATCCCGCGCCCCTGCTGTGCATACCTTGCAAGCATCACGTTCCACGACACCACATCTCATTCAGCCATATTGTTGAAAACTGCCTTTGCATCCTTAATGCACCCACATTTGGCATATATGTCGACCAGGGCAGTGCTCAGAATGACATCTAGTACAATTCCAGCTTCGACGATGTCACCATGGACCTCTTTCCCCTTTTCCAGGGCTCCCAGGCTTGCACATGCATCGCAAAACGTGATCTGGTTGGGCTTCACCCGGCCTTCCTCCATCATTTGCTCATAGGTCTCCAAAGCCTCCACCCCACATCTCTGCTGTGCATACCCTGTAAGCATCGCGCTGCACGACACCACATCTCGTTCAGCCATATTTTGAAAATTGCCTTTGCATCCTTAATGCACCCACGATGTCACCATGGACCTCTTTCCCCTTTTCCAGGGCTCCCAGGCTTGCACACGCATTGCAAACACAAACAAATGTGATGTAGTTGGGCTTCACCCCTTCGCGCATCATTTGCTCATAGGTCTCCAAAGCATTTGTACCACATCTATGCTTGGTAAATCCTGCCAACATTATATTCCACGTAGATCGTTGAGGCATTCTGTTGAATACTTGGTGAGCATCCATGATGCTCCCGCACTAAATATACATGTTGACAAGGGTGTTGAGTAGAAAAACATTTGGCGTGAATCCACTATGGATAATGTGAGTGTGCACCTGCTTTCCAGCTTCAAGGCCTTTCATCTTGATGCACTTATGCAAGAGACAGACATACGTATCTGAATTTGCTGAAATGCCTCTTTGGTTTAAAGTCTGTAGAGCCTATGTTAGTCTGCCTGCCTCACAAAGCATCTTCACATGCCCAGAAGTGCCAGAAGAGGCATTGTGGACTCCCTCTCTTGATCCTCTTCCAGAAGCTGTGGTCATGGTTGAGGTGCCTGATTCTATCAACTGTGCCACTGCAATTGCTGCCTTTAGTTGACCATCTACCCATGCAGGTTTCTTGTAGCTATTGATCCACAGGGAATCATAGGTAATCTGGTGCTTGAAATTTGGCCCTCTTGGATGAATCTGGACCCACACTCTATCCCTACTCCTTTAGCTATCCATGCCTCTGCACAAGTCATGCATTCATCCTTGCCTTTCTGCTAGCAGCTGACAATGACAGCCTAGATTTGTTCTAGGAAACACCCAATCCTATGCTGAATTGCGTCTGCTACTCTCTGTAATCTAACAGGCATTCGACTTTGTGCCTCGTTTGTCCCACCATTGACTGGGGTCAGAAAAGTATTCATTCAACAGCTTCTCCTCATCTCTGTTACCTGTTTTGGGATACTTTCCTGTTGTCACACTGGCATTATCACATCAAAGTCACTCCAAACTATCAAAGGTTCACTCAGCCAGCTAATTTGCAAAATTCAACATGAAAATTTAGGGCCGATTCTGATAAGAGGAAAAACAGGGTGAAATGTGTTGATGAAGGTGCCTTGATTAGCAGTGCCTGATTTTATCAATTGTGCCGCCGCTGCTGCGGCTTCCAGTTAACCATCTACCCATGTAGGTTTCTTGCAGTGTTGGGCGGGTATATGAATTACCCTGATATACCCGCCGGGTATATCAGGGTATATTGATATATATATACCCTGGTGTGGCAAGTTTAGGTACCCGGATGTATATCAGGGTATATTTTTATGATATACCCTTATCCTATATTTACCCTGCATCAAGACGCTCAATATACCCTACTTTCCTGAAGGGTATACGTTAAAATGAAGGGTATATCTAATCAGGGTATATAAGGGCCTTGATGTGCCTTCATAGCCTTTATGTGCTAGGTCTTTTCTCTTTTTTGTGTGTTGTTAGGGAGCCTTGAGCTATAAGAAAGCTCCAATCACAGCTAAAACAAATGTTACATATATATCATTCCTTAAATGTCATATAACCCAAACAATACCTCTTCAGATCTCGCATATATATATATATATATATATATATATATATATATATATAAAAGGAAACCTGACAGCCCACAATTTAGGTCCTTGAGGGGTTTTTATTTATTTATTTATTTAAGGAAATCTGGGAGCGACAGCCCACAATTCAGGCTCTTGAGGAGGGGGAAAGATTAACCCCCTTTCATTTATGGGCCATGAGACCTACAGGACGATCAATGCCCAAACATACCGTCACACGAACAATCAGGGCAGGGCAGCGGGTTCGAACCCCGAACCACCTAAGTGAGACACACTGTGCACTTACCAGCTGAGCTACCAACCGATGTGCTTTTTTTTTAATCTCAAACCTCCTCCATCTTGCATTGGAAATTAACATCAAATATTATGCAATATCTTATCAATTTTCTCTTCTACCATAGATATATATATTTTTGAAATTTATAGTTTATAGTTTTCTGTTTTTGTACATATTGAAGAACATCTTGTGAGCAGTCGCTCCCAGGTTTCCTTTCTGAAAAATAATAATAATAATAATAATAAATATATTCTTTAAAACCATTAAATTATATATTAATGGAAATAACTATCCATACCCGGAAACTATTCATACCCTCAGGGTATATTTTGGCATATATATCCATACCCGGGGGTTATATAGAAATCTGAAAAGTTAATTTATCCATACCCGGAGGGTAAATAATTTTTTGAGATTTCAATTTATCCATACCCGGAGGGTAAATGATTTGACAAAAATTAATTACTTATACCCTAAGGGTATATTGAAATCAATACCCGCACAACACTGGTTTCTTGTAGCTATCCTTCCACAGGGAATCGTAGGTAATCTTGAGCTTGAAATCCGGCCCTCGCATTCACCTTTTGTCTCCATTGTCCCACCATTGACTGGGGTCAGAAAAGTGTTCATTCCAAAGCTTCTCCTCATCTCTGTTATCTGTTTTTGGATACTTTCCTGCTGCCACATCGGCAGTAACTTGTCAAAGTCACTCCCCAACCACACAGATCCACCCAACGAGCTAACTTACAGAATTCAATATGCATCTCAGGGCCGAGTCTGATGAGAGAGCAAAACAGGCTGAAAATAGGTCAAAGAAGAAGGTGCCCTCACCACATTGTCCTTGACCTTGTGTCATAACCCATGGAGGATTTGACCGACCATCAATCCAAAGGACCTCTTGTGTGTGCTGCTTGTGTCTGTAGTCAGGTAATGTCGGATTGGTCTGAGAACCACCACGGTGCAGCTGAGCAAGCAGAGATTGAAACGCATTGCACTGAGCCATGTCATTATGATGAATCCACTGGAAGGGCCCATGCAATTTGCTGCTTGTGCGGCAGGTGCTAAGACCAAGCTCACTCTCCCAAAAACCTTGTAAACATCAGGAAGAATACCAAATCATGGTACTAACGGAGCCAAGAGCCCACCTTTGCAGGATAGACAAACTTCTTCACATTGTACATTAAGAAAAAGCCACACCTTGCGACCGTAGTGTGAAAGGAGAAAACCTGAGCAAACTTACACACTAGTGTGAGTTGCAAGACATATAGTAAGTGAGTTTATTTTTCAACCAATCTCTAGATAAGCATGAATCTGAGCGACTTTACATCTCCCAATATAAGACCCATTCTTAGGTCTGCTTCTTGTATGTGATAGACTAATTTTACCCTCAACAATATGTATTGGTATTTTGTAGGGTTCCAATGTTAGGTTGGTCTTTAATTGTGATCAGTCTGTAAGAAGGACATTTCCTCTTACACAAGGTTTTTTTTTCTGTGCAACTTGAAGCACTTCAATAGGGCGTCTATAAGAGTGTGAAGGAATATGACAACCGCTATTGCATGGGTGTAGGATTTGCTCGACCTTCTCTCTCACCCTCCATTTTTCTTGGAGGATTGTTCTTTTAACATATCTCAGCTTTATAATGTGTCAGATGAAATTGCTATTGACTTCTCTTCTGAGTTTTGGAATTCTATGCATAATTCCAGGGGAACTTTGGACAGAGCAATACCTGTTTGAATAATTCAATAGGCCGAGACAATGTTGGTGTCCCAGTGAGAAGCAAGGCATACTTTGCTCTCTGCAAATCACCACCACCCACTAGGAGTCACAATTTTGTGGATGAAAAAACTAGACTGAACCCTTCTTGCAGTGACCACATGTATGCACCAGGAAATCTGTCTCAAGGAGCACGTAGCTCTTACCTACAGAAGCGGCACACAAGCATTTGTGCGCTTTGCCTGTGCATTCTTCAAGTAGTGTGCCTCATCCGCAATGATTATCTGCAAATAACAAGGTAACAACATTAGACTGGGGACTAGATTAGGGCAGATTACTGAGTTCACTTTGTACAGAAACCAAATGCCATTGTATTACTCAGAGGTTTAAGCAAAAGGCATACCCTAGCCCAAGTGTTGAGCATGCAAGCCAGAGCATGTTACTCCCCAATTTGGACAATCCCAGCTTTCAGAGACCACAGGGGTTTGTTAGAGGACTGTCGGGAACTTAGACACTTATACGGGATCTGTAGGGTACCGTAATTTTGCACAGACTGAGACCCAACAGGAGCCTTAGGGGTGATAGCAGCGCACTGTAGAGGGGGTTACACAGCCCGTCACAGTCGTCACAGCCGACACAGCCCACACAGCCTCCACAGTCGTCACGCAGAACAGCGCTGAACACAGCCCGGCACAGCCACACAGCCCGTCACAGCCGACCCAGCCAAAACACAGTCGCAAGCCAGTCACAGCCCGTCACAGTTTTCACACAGCCAGTCACAGCTTGACACAGCTGTCACGATCATAGGGAACGAAGAGTAGGACAGGGAAACGACTGTGGGAACAACACCTGCGAAGGGAACATGTTAGTTCACAGACGACGGTTAGTGAGGGAAATGGTTAGAACTGCGGAGAGGAAGATAAGGGAGAAACGGGGAATGAGGAACATCATTCGGAGGAGGACTTCTTGGTGATAGAGGAGAAGGGATCGGGCAGAGAGAGATGAGAACGAAAGTGAAGATGAGAGATGATGATATTGTAGAGCAGATTAGAGACACAATGGCTTCGGCCTGATACCTGATAAATCATAATCGGATACTTTTACGATACAATCACACTGTGTAGAGAGATCCGAGTGAAGCTGTGAAATGAATGGATGAGCTGATGGAATCCAATAGATTGATAAAGCAAAACTGATACTTAATTATCAATGGTAAGATAGTTAACATGAATACCAAAAGGGAAACAAATAGGAACCACCCCCATGATACACTAGTTGTAGGTCATGACTGATTGTTCTGCGCGGGCTGAGTACTTAGAGATTTCCAACTCTTCAATCTTGGAGTTTCCGCCTCGAATAGCGAAGGGATGGGTGAGTAAAAGCCGCGCGACATTTGGCGGACCATACTGGGGAACTGGGACATGAAACAACCAGATGTGACAGGCATCTGGTGGGATCATGGTGGTTGGACCATTAAAGAATTTGAAGTGAATCAAATTCCCTGTGGAACGAAGGAAGAAAGATTGTCCAACAATTCTTTCAAAGGTTCTTGGAATTGCCAGACGGTTTGTAAAGAAATATTCTTAAACGAGTGCATGATGCTGATCCAGAATGGGGTCTTGGAGAAAGGAGGAGTGATAAGAGATTTATCAGGTAGCCTGTAGAGGAGGGAAGAGCACGTTGGGTTACCAACATTGGTTTATGTGATAGCATTGCTATCCATTAAACGAGTAGAGTTTGAAGGCTGGGAAGAAGAAAGGAAAGAAAGGTGTGTTATACTCATATGCATGAAGAGCTTGTACTGGTAAAGAATTGGATTCCAAAGGATATTTTGTGGATCAAACTCACACCAAGAACAGCTTTTCAGGTGTTTGCCATATGGTATATTGGTAACGGAGACTTCAAGTATAGCCAAGGGTGCATTGAAGCTTGAAAGAAACCCAGGCATATACGAGAGATATTACAGAAGAGAGTTTTGGTTATTGCCACATTAAAGAATGAAAGACATGGGACATGAGTGATGAAAGAGAAGCTAGACGACAGAGATATTCAGCAAAAAGAGAAAGCTATCTGAAAGCTAATTATCCATATCTTTGGAGAGAGGATAGACATAGGGGGAATCATCTGGACCTCTCACACCATTAAGATCAAAGAGTGCATCACCTATACCGGAAGAACTAGAGTTGGATGCCACTCCTTCTGTTTCTTTGCAAGAAAGATTAAGGGAATTGGTACAGGAAGAAGATCAATCACGAGGTGAAAGATTTGAGGTACATCATGGATAAAAGAAACTTGACAGAAATCTTTGATAAGAGTTGGCATGGAACACCAAAAGCAGGAACTCCAGTTTCTGAAGCAGATGAAGGTGAAGAAGGAGAAGAGGATGTGGCAGAGCCAACGGAGAGTTTCAGACTCTCCAACACCATTACAGTTGAGTTACATGAGTGAAGAAGAAACCCAAGGGCAGAACTTGGAAGATGAAAACAGAGAGAAGAAATTAGAAGAGGAGAATATGAAGAAGTAGACCCAACAGCTGAGGTTGAGACTACAACCAGGACATCCCAACCCGTTGGACCTGGATCAAGTGGAGCACTTGGATCACAAGCCAACGAAGGTGTCGGCTCAGGGGGATCAGGCGGGCTGCCTGGATCTGGCTCTGGGGGGACAGGGAGTGTGGGTGAGTAGTAGTTGCAATGAAGCTGGGGGGGAATACTGTGAATATCGTGGGGCCAGAAGCAAGGAGTGCTCCAGGGCCACCACTTGGGAAGATCCACCACAAAAAACAACAGGTC